>WEKW01012263.1:94338-136631 GCA_013389905.1 Sula dactylatra | reverse complement strand
GGATCTACCGGGCCGGGGGGCCGAGGAGCGGAGCCCGCCGTGAGCGCCGGGGCTGGGGGGAGCGGCGAAGGCGCGGCTCAGCTGCCGTCGTCTCCGCTCTTGCGACCCGTGAGGTTGGACGTTAAAGAGCGATCGGGAATGAGAAGCCGTGCTCCTGAGAGCTGGGCTTTAGTGTCCTCTTTTTTTTCTTCGGACCCTTTTATCTTCAGCTTTTTAAACAGAGATTTTTGTTAAATAATAACGAAATGCGGTCCTAAATTCGTTCCTTTCTAAATGCGTTTTTTAGTTGGGACCGATGTTTTGTTCTGCGCTGGTTTCAGATGTCGAGATAAGCCTGTATTAATAATTCAATGAGCAGAGGCTCTCCATCTGCATGGCTTCCTGTCACCGCTTCGCGAGCGCACACCTATGGCTCCGCAGAGGCGGTGGCAGCCAGGCAGAGGTTGTCTGAAGGGAAACTAAACTTCTGAGCCTTTCTTGTGCTTTAAACGTTTGGAAACCGGTGCATTGTAACATTGCAGTGTTGTGGTTCTGGCTGATATTTATAGGAACAAAAATTGCCACTGGTGTTCAGGACACTGGCAAAAAGCAGCGGGAGTGAATTATACGTTGGGAGGAACATTCTTTGTCCGTGTTTGCTCGCAAAGCCAGTTATTTTCTTTCTTTTTGATTCCTTTTTTTAGCAGCTGTGTTTTACGACCAAGGGGACGCTTTCTGTAAGCCTACAGTGCAAAAGGGGGGAAAAAAGTGTCAGGTCTATTCCAGGTAGTCAGAAGGACGACTCCCAGAGCCGTGTACTAGATGTGCACAGTGTAAAGGCTGTCCCCGCGTACTTGAGAGCTCAAGTGCCTGCTTGAATTGCCTGTGCAGAGGCAGTACTTCATCTGAGTGATGGAGAGATGCAGAGGGCAGCAGGCTCCTCGGAATGGAAGAAATCCAGATAAGTTCTCTATGCACCGCTCAAACTCTGTGAGAGTTTCGGGACTTGCTGAACTGTACCGGAGCCCTGGCTTATATTTTCATTATAGTTAGACTGATTGCTTCCAAACAGACCCTTTTTCACTTTAGCTTGCAGAGCTGTAAATACTTTGCATATGAACTGTTGGAAATGGTTTCTTGCCCTGCTTATAATGGGTAAGAAGTACGGAAGCAGATTCTCATTTTTTCAATAAACTGGAAAGGTGTCCTCATGATATTACACAGTATTTTCTGGATAGCTAACTCATTGAATCAACTTCACTTAGAGATTAATGTTGCTTATCTGGACCAATATTACTTGATTTGATTTTTGATGAATTAAAACCATGGTGGTCTCCTTCTGTCTACTAAAAATAAGTATCAGAATGCTCTGCTCTCTTCTTTCCTACAGCAGGTTTGGGAATTAAGATTAATATTTATTTCTCTAAGTGCGTTTGAACTATGGATTATAATTGTAGATCTTGGATTATTTGTAATGCATATTTTGAACCTGAGCTTCATACCTGTATAATGTAGGTACTGGAATTGTTTCACAGGTACAACAATTGCCTCCTTGTCTGTGTGTCTGCTGTGTGCCTGAGGAACCTGTACTCCATGGTGCTGTAGACCCCTCTCTCCAGTGGTGCATTTCTTGGCCTGCACTGATTTCACCCTTGAAATAGGGGAAACTGTTGCTGGATCAAAACCTATAACGGATAACTCTATGCAGCATCAAATTTACTGGGAATGTCGCCTTTGCTTTGTGCGAGATCAAGATTTGGTCACGTTAGTGAGGTTCTCTGGGGTTTAATGAAAAGCCTCTTGGAGGAGATATTTTCTGCTGGAAAGGATCACTCGGTGAAAATTTCAGAATTTTTTATTAAAAATGTAGTATGTTGAAATTCTGCAAGTTGCGTCTAGTTTGTTGCTAAGACTGTAAAGAGCACTTAGCAATCATTTACGCTGAAGTCTCGGAGGCCTGAGGATTACTAATTTGTTGAGATTTACCTGGAGTCTGCAGAGCTGAGCCCTAAATTGTGAATTTTGTCAGAATAATACTTGTCAGTAAACTAATACATTGGCTGCATCGTGGGATCTCAGGGTCTTGTAGAAACACTAGCTAACTCTCCTGTTCCTTGTGGGTAGTGATTTATAGACACTGGAGGCATGGGGTGCCAGAGCAGAGTTGGCATTAGGATGGAAATCGTCTTGGCCGCTGACTGCGCAATCTGCCCGAACGTGCCGCCGTGTCTGTACCGCTTAGCTGAACTGTTTGAACCTCATGTGACCCTTACCAGTCATCTTCTAGAACTGGGCTACAGCTCTTGTACTCCCTGATCTGATGTTGTTGTTTCTGCCGCAAAATCTTAGAATGGCTCGGGGGATTCTTACTGCGGTTTTTGAGCACTAAAACCAGAGGAGGAGAAGGGTGGATGAAGGCTTCACGAGCGGGCCCCGTGGGAAGCAGACTGCGCGATTTTAACCTTGTCTTTTACTGCTGTTGACATTTGTCAGGCCTTTCTCTACGAACCGAGTTTTCATGTCTTGGGGGCTAGTTATAAATGGAACAGTGCCAAAGAACAAGAAAGTGAGAGATCCCGCCTCAGGCAGACCTGGGAGTAGATGTCAAGTCTTTGACATAAGAGAGTCAAGTCTCATCCATTTCGCTACATATTTAGTTTTTCAGAATGAATGTGGCAGATCAGACATCAGGGATGCTCATCAGCTCTGCTCAGTAGACCTTGACAACCCCTTAAAAGCTACATCAGAAGTGTAGAGGGATTGTGACTGCTGCTGCTGCTTCAGATGCCGCTTTTTGTTGGAGTCTCATTCAGTCAAACAGGAGCCCTGTCGCTTTGCTTTGTAAGCACCCTGCTGCTGCCAGCTCCTGGGGCAGGAATAGAAACCGAGACTGGCGATGCTCAGCATTGCAACACAGACACGTGCCTGACCAAATGGCAGTGGGTACGTTCTCTTTTATGGGCTGGCTAGCACAGGGAACTGCATACCTTTGTCTCGCCACCAGCCACGCACCTTGTGTCAGAGCTGTTCTCGTGGGTGGGCTGTTCTATGCATTTGAAATCCCCGGACTCAGCCCCCCTGCCGTTTTGGAGATAACAATGCCTGTGTAAGAGAGATGTCTCAGTGGTTTTAAATTGCAAAACATTGGGTTTAGAAGCTATCTGAATGCTGGCTGTTTTCATCTGCATTTCTGTATGTTTATGAAAATATTCGTATTTGGTTAGTGGAAGTTGTCCTCTGAAGAACAGGGGCTGATTCGGTCAGTAAGCCTCAGATGTGAAAGTATAAACCTCGCTTGTATAAAGGACGAGCAGTGTTGTTGCTTTGCCAATGAATCTTCCACCTGCGGGTTGCCAGCTGAATGCTGCCTGGCTCCTGGCTGAGAAGCTGGCATGCCTCAGTGCAAGGTCCCCTGTGAAAAATTACACATGGGCTTGGTATGAGATTGGGAGATGCTGGGTTCAGGGACGTTCGTGTCTGGGGTTTTTTCCGCCGCGACTGAACAGAACAGGAGGGTGTTGCATCTGTTAAAGGCTCTTGTGTCAAGGCCCAAAACCACTTTGCTGTTTGAACTCCCACGAGCTAGCAATATTAGTTGTTATTTTCAACCACTGCTTGTGCCGTCAGGAAAGGAAATTTGGAAGATGGATCAAATAATGTCTTTTGGCCTTTAACTGTAGGGGAGTCTGCTGGATTCAGACTCTAGAGTTGGTGTTGTGAAAGGGGTCACGTTGCAGGCACCATGCGAAGAAGCGTTAAACCCTGCAGCTGCTGGGAATGGAGCTGGCAGAGGGCACGTGCTCAATGGATTGCAGAGATGTGACTGGCGGTGCCGGTGCCTTGCAGGGTTTCCCCTGAAGAGTAGCGTTGGTGCCTGGTGACAGTGCGATGGACGATGGAGCGCTGCAACTCAGCATCTGCGTCTTCCGCTGGGAGCTGTTCTCTGCAGTGATTCACCTTCCTCAGATGCTGCTTCTTGGCTCATGTAGACTGGTGAAAATAATAAAAATAGAAGTGATCCATAACAGAGAGTACTAATCCTAATGTTTAATCATAATTGTAGAAGAATTTAAATAATTTATCACCAGAAATATAAAACCTAAACCAAGGATTACGATGGATTTGCAGAAGATGTCATCTGTTTAATGCTTATCTTTTATCTTTAATACTTTGCAAACTAGTTTTGAAATGGTTTTTGCAAGGCATTTAGTTAACTTGTGAGAGATTGCTAAACAGGAAAACTGCACTTAATGCAATACTGGCATGGGAGTTTACTAAAGGGGATGTTGACATAGATTAAATATCAAAAATAACTATTTCCTATTATTCTAATAAAAATAAACAAAATATCCCTCACTTTGTATTAAAAATTCAAATGTTTTCTAATTTTAGGGAGTTACTTTTTTTGCTGCGACCATGTAATCCAAAGGAAATTCATTATCTTTGTCATCCACATTATATTTTGGTGTGGCAGCTGAGCTTTTGAGCAGTTCATTTTTCTTGGTTACAGCGGTATCAGGTAGCCTCAGGATGTGGGTGTGCCGAGAGGCATACCTCTCGGTTTCCTCTGCCCTTGGCTTGGAGCTTCCCCATCCCCCCTAAATGATAACCATGATCTCCTTCGCCTGCCTCGGGGGAGCATGTATCCCACCTCTGTAAGCTTCCCGTAGGAGGGTACGCTCTCCCGTACTTTCCCCATGCTTGCCTTCCCGCAGCTGTGCCACTTGATTTTTTTCCTTCCAAATTTTAGCCTAGGAGAAGAACGTGCCAGATGTCGGGGTATCAAACCTTGTGTGCCATGTGGCTCTGCAAAGGAGGAAATGGGAATTGTCTCTTGACTCTACATGTTACCTGAAAGAATGGGACGTGAGTGGATGTGCTGACCTCTGTGCATGAGGATGTGATTTAGGTCTGGGATCTTAGGAGGGACCAGATGAGCTAAATGAGAAAGTAAAAGGGACTGAGTGGTGCTTGTGGCCCTTCCCAGGAGACATGGGGTATCAGTAATCTATTCTCCCTGGGCAGAAAGGCCTCTGAGAGAATTGGTGTGCAAAATAACTTGTTCTGTGTTTGCTTGTTACGTTGGGGGCTAGGTTATTGAGTTAAGGAAGTACCACAAAGGTACATTTAGATTATGTAGTTTTTCTGAAACTGCAAAACTTCCTGGGCTTGAACAAGAGTTTGGGAACTCGTTCGATTTTTATAAGTGTGTAGAAAGAAGAGGTGTGTTCAAAAAAAGCCCCA
The DNA here is from genome assembly GCA_013389905.1 of Sula dactylatra. Classification (NCBI taxonomy): domain Eukaryota; kingdom Metazoa; phylum Chordata; class Aves; order Suliformes; family Sulidae; genus Sula; species Sula dactylatra. Next base: position 131,408 of record WEKW01012263.1, on the reverse strand, counting down.
TCCGTTTGAATTACTTAAAACTGACTGTTTATATTCAATGGCATTGTTTTAAAAATATTTTTTGAACTTTTCAGGTTTTTTTCAATCTCTCTGCTTACTTGCTGGTACTTCGGTCCACTAAACGTCTTTACCACATTTATTGCCATGATTCATCTACATGAAAGCTGCACTGGCCGTAAGATATATCCATAAGATGTATTATCCATAAAAGATATATTTATCCCAGTGTATGTTATGTACACATATGCATATCTTATACGTGTTGGACTTGGTAAAATATGTTGAACAAATATTTGTTCAAAGCACGACCTTTATGCTTTGTGCTAGGAAAAATAAGGGACAAAAATGTAGTGACCCAGATTTCCTAGGTAATTCTTCTTACCTTAAGAAGATGGAGAAAATAATACTTGAAAACTAACGCAACTTTTTTTTTTTTAATTTTTATTCACATTGATCCTTTTGTGTTGGGGGAAGGGAAAACTGAGTTGTACTGTATTGTAAAGCTTGTTTTACATGCTGTATTTGCCATAGAGCTGTTAGATGCAGCATAGGCATCTTGCCAAGAATTGTCTCAGATGTCCCCTCCTGCACAAAATTTTAGTATGCTGGAAGCTAATGCATTAACAGGAAAAATATTCATACTGGCTTCTCACAGAGGCTATAGTGTGCGCCAGCAGCGGATAATTTAAATTACTGTCTGTGTACGGCATGCTGCTCTGTCGTGTGGGAGAAGCCAAGTTATTTTTTGAGCCTTCTCCGACAAAGGTGAGGGGAGACCTGTGATAGCGGTAAGTTGAGGGAGTGCTTATGAAAAGAAACTAATAAATCAAAAGGGCTCGGGGGGAGAGAGAAGGATATGTAAGAACAATACATAGGAAGTAGGAGGAAACCATCAAAAGAAATAAATATGAACTAGAGAGAATGGTCAGGAAAAGTTGGGAAGCTGGATTGAAGGGGGTGTCAGCCAGCAAGATGCTTTGGGATTTTGAGAGATGACAGGAAAAACAATTTAAGATTTTTCCCCAAAGAAAAACACTCTTGGATATGCTGTGTTATTCTTTAATGATAATGGCATTATCGTCTAATGATGCCGTGCCGGTATAACGTACTGCCTTCGGAGAGTGAGGTCCAGGGGGTTACTTAGCAGGCTGCGGCACTGCACGTCAGGATGGGTTAGTACAATGCGTTGGAACAGTTTGTGCGCTGGGGAGATAGAGGAGCTTGGATTTCTCGCCCGCATCCTTTCCCCTGCCTCTCCTTTAAGGTCAAAAGAGTTGATTGAATTGTAGGTGTGAAGATTAAATCGTGGGTGTAAAGAAGGAAACACAGAGGGTAAGGAGGGAAAGGGCTGCAAGGTAAGGCAGCTGCTGGTGGGCAAGGAGGGAGGGGAGGACCCTGAAAGGAGCATGCTGGTGCATCCATCGTGGCCATGCCAGTGGGGACCCGGCAGCTCCTGGCCCTGGCATAGCTGAGCCTGGCCTTGACTGGTGTGGGCACTAGGGAGGAGGGCTAACTGGGAGCAGCAGATGAGAGAGGCACGGGCAGGAAGGACTTTCAGAACACAATTCGATACTGGTAACATAGAGGCAGGCAGGGAAAGAGACCGGCTTCTGCTGAAGCGATGTTGGCTCCCCGACCAGCAGCTGGCCCAGATGGGAACAGGACAAGTGCCTGTGGCCGCAAAGGAAGCCTGCGGCGTGCGCTGCCCGCTGTACGCCTGCCATGTGCCGGGGAGAAGGGAGCTCCCGTCCAGCCCTCAGCGCGCCGCTGCCTGTTGCAGGCGGCGAAGTCCTGGCTCGTGCCCTGCCTTGCATGGGTATCTCCGAGTAGAGACGGAGATCTATGGTTTTACTGGGTCACTGACAGTTTTATCTTCAGGTTTTACTTGATACAGAGGCGTCAGTTTTTGATCTTGTTCCCCCCAATACTAGAATTGTATCTGTAGTTCTTTAAAAACCAAACCAAACAAAAAACCGCATCAAAACCCTTTGATTTTTATTCTCCTTCTAATTGCTCCAAAGCAGTGTTGCAGTACTTCCATATTATTCCGTAATACTCCATAGCAATGTTTTGTACTACTTTACACCATGTTATTTCAGCATTTCAAAAATTGTTTCACAGAGAAGTACGAATTGATGTGTCCTTTGACAAATCGGCTCTGAATTTTTTCTCCTGCACTCTCCAGTTTACTCAGCATCGTCTGGAGCTACCTTTGCTTTCCTCTTATTTTGCTTTGACAAGCCAAGTTTAAGGTTTCAGGCGTTGTGAAAAACCGGCTGTTTTCTAAAACTTGTGATATGTGAAATGCAATCTGAACCGACATCTTTATAGTGAGGTTTTGAATTTTTATATTTAGGAGAAAGATGTTCCGTCAAAGCTCAGTGAATGCTATTGGCTCCAGTTCAACACATGGTCAAGTGAGAACATATCTTTTAGAAATTATCAGTCAATGACCCTTTCTTTCATCCTGTATTAAATGACAATAGTGAATGTCTTGGTAACACGAAATGCTGAAGGACTATTAATAGGTTATTTGATCCTTTGTATATTCAGAACATGGAACCTCAGTCACAACTGTGTAATATAGTGGTATCGTAGCAATTTCAATAAAAGCCGCTCACGTACGATTTACAACATTCTTGCAGACCTACAGGTAAGAACTGATGTAATTGGAAAAATTAAGTTCAGCTGTCTTGTATTACAATCCAAAATATTTTGGGCCTGTAAACTGCCTTTACTTTCAATCAGAATTTTATTTTATAATTGGTTAGTAGGGATTCACTTAATCTGTCATTACCTATTTTTCACTGATTTTATCCCTTTAAAGATCACTTGAAAGTTATTTTAAATGATGTAGAGAATATGGTATGATTGCCCTGCAAAAGCAAACAAAATGTATATTTGTCATTGTTGCTATAATCAAATGTTTTCTGAAAAAAAAAATGAAACAAAGCATTTTTTAAAGCATATTTTTAACTGGTAGAGCTTAGCAGGACAAGATGATTTGTATTTCCAAAGTCCTTAGATATGCCCTTTAATCCTTGGTACCATCAAATTTACCTATTTGCTTGAGTTATATAAGGGTATGTACAGTATAATCTGTACTTAGGATGCTTTGCACCATTGCTTGCTCCTACATTCGCATTGCTTCAACATGGGAAGAAGCCTTACAGTCAACTAGAGCAGAATGATGAGTCTTGACCCTTGAAAATTTCGACTGTCAAAGCAGCCTCACTTCACTGTTGCATAGGAAACCCGATGCTAAAAACATTTAATGCGTTGTTTTGTCTGCCCACACACAAAATTAATACTGTAATAATGACAGCATCCTCATAGCCTGTGCAATTCCTTGTGTTTTGCTTGCATGTTGGTGGTCAAGATTTAAATTATACTTACATGCTCCAGTGATTGACTTTAAATTCCCACCAACTACTACTCCATGTAGCAGTGATGCCTTAGATCAGCTGATACAAGGCCGTGATGGCCATGATATTTTTTCCTTCTGAATTCCTCAGGATCTGTGAGCCAAATATGTGTGATTCCAGTGCAGAGATGGTTAAAGGTAGATGGAGGACCATACCTTCACTGCACCTCTGTACCTCTCAGATTTTAGGTGTCTCTGGAAGGGGGTATGGTGATGATATAGTCCTGCCATGTGGACTGTAACTCAGGGTAAACGCTCATTAATCCTACTTATCTCTGTAGGATTTAGATCAAGCTTTGAATTTCTTTTTCCTGGAGAACAAGTAGAAAGTAGGAAACACCAGAGAGAATGTTGAAACTATCGCTATCGCCTGTGGCTCCTTTTACTCCTGAAATAGAAAGGCTGAGATTCTCTGAAGTGCCCTTGCCGGCTGCTGCCTTTGTCTCAGCTGATGTCTGGTTGGTTGAAAAGGGATTTCTGCCAAGCTTTAAAAACCTAGCTTGTAGTTAGGCAGGTAAACCTCTTCCTGCTACTTTGTGGCTTAAGTTTTGCATTTCAGAGCGGCACCAGTTTTGCTTTCTCTTGGCGTTTTACCCTCCGCACGTGCGTACAAAGTGACGCAGGATTTCAGGTCGCATTGAACACTTCTCTGAATTGGCAATTGCTTATTTTTAAATATCATTGACAATTCCTGCTAAGCTTTGATTCCCCACCTCCATTTTCTCATATTTTTTGTGGATCTCGCTTAGGTTTTGGGATGCTTGGTATGAAGTAATAGTTTTTAGGCCTTACCCTGAGGGCTCATTTGCGGGGTGTGTGTGTCCTCTTAGGGCTGTTTGTTTCTAGGGAATTCCCAGGGCATTTTTAAAAGTGGAGAATTTGTTAAAACCTTAAGTGGTCTTTAAAGAGGTACGTTAATGTACTGAGATTTTATGGGAGCCCTAAATGGGGATCACCCAAGCCATTTTGCTTTGAGTTCTGCCTGTCCCTGTTATGTCCTGATCTTCTTTTTATCCATCACAAAGAGGGCGGTGTGAATTTACCCACCGCTGTGCCTTGATGTGAATCACTACAAGTAGTCATGAGAAAGTTATTCAGGGTCTGTGTTCGTTCAGTTTGCAGTTGGGGCTGGCAGCACTGAATATGGTGATGCCTCTTCTCTGTGGATTGTGCTGGGGCCACTGATTTCACTGTAATGTATGCTGAACGGATGGCAATCTTCGTAAAAAGCTGAGGTTTAGCTCCACATTTGTTCTTGGTGACGCCTTTGAGCGATGTTGTTGATTAGAAGGACTGGGCCTTAGAAAATGCTTGTAGCTACTGTTTCTGTGCTGTTACAGGTTTTATGAAGCGCTATGGAAATGACTCCAGTAATCCTGTTGGAATGCCTCTATGGTTGTATCAGAGTCCTATAGATTTCCCTTCCTGCGGAAGCCCCTGGTTAATTGGTTAGCTGCGATGAAAGCCTTTGCTGACTGAGACCCGTGCGATTTGCCTGCGAATACAGACATGGTGATGGGAGAGCGTGCAGATGTAGGAACGGCTGAGCTGTGCTGGGAACAGGGGAGCTGCTCTTCATGAGAAGCTCCTCAGCAGCAGACTGGAGCATATTTCAAATTTGTGTGTCTTCCCAGCTATAATTGCTCAGATTCGTGGACCCCTGGGGAATCTGCTTAATTTAAACTATCTGCATTCTCTTTTCTGAGAATTTAGGTTTTTGTAGCCTGTAAGCCCCATAGCGCATCACGTTATTTCAAGAGCACAAAGCTCTAGCAATAATAAATGTAATGTGAATTATTCTTTAGTGTTAAAAATACCTATTATGAAATAATAAAAAAAAATCTCTTGCAGTTGTGTGTGGGATTCCCAGTTACAATGACATAGCATTCCTGGAGGTTTGTTTTTTTGGTGTGGGTTTGGTGGTTTTTTTGTTTTTTTTTTTCTTTCCCTTTAGGAAATTGTAAGTTGTTTGCCATGGCCAATGGGAGAAACGTAAGAAAACAACTGCTAACTAAAAAACTCCTGAAACAAGAGGGAGTGTATTTTGTAACATTGCCTCTTAGCACACCTTGCTAGGAATAGGCCTGAGGAGTAGATCCTTCTTCCACCAGTAGTGTAACAGTGGCCGTGAATTCACGTGGCCTCTGATTAGCAGCGAACAAAGGCTGAGATGTTCTCCTGTGGGGCAGAACTGATGTTTTGGTGGGGTTCCTCCGCGTAGGTCTGCTGATGGTGGTTGTCACGTTAATTAAGGGCTTGGTCTTTGTGGCTCAGAACTCGTTGCCATTTCCATGCTATGGGAGGGCAGGTGTGGGGACTTGCTCTCTAAATCTTAAAAACGGTTTTCAAAATTTGTGGCTCAGCATGCAGGACCACAAATGCATTTTGCAAAACCATTTATGTTTGGAAATGGGACTCCTGAGTGATGTATCTTTTTCATTCCAGTGAGGAACAGTGATTTCATCTAATGTCTGTAAAATTTGTCGTAGAGCCAGCTCTACAGGAAAATTAGTCCTCAAAAGGTTTTACGCCGTTCTTGGGAGACGTTCTTTAAACTGTTTGGAAAAGAAATGCAGTAGTATTTAGCTTTTCCTGTTTTGTGCTGAATATTGTTAGAGTTTGACCTCAAAATCTAGTGTTTCAGTAAAGTCATGTCAAAGTTTAACGAACTTAAAATGCCTTCTACCTTTATTTGAAAGAGCAGCAGATCTTGAAATGTTAGGATTTCTGTAGGACATTACATTTTCCTCTCAGCTCTGCTAGTGACAACTTCTTTTCAATTTTCCCTGTTTCTCACATTTTTCTACCTTGACTCAGGTGGCTTGATCTTATCTCTCATGCCCAGAACCCAGACTGCTCTGTGATTAGTAAGAGGTATCGCTCTGACAGGTCTCGGCTTTTATTTTTTACATTTTTTTCGTTCTTTCTGCCTTGCCTCTACTTCTTCCTCATTTTGACTCATCTCAGTTCTGCAGCTTGTTCTGTGCTCGTGCTTTCCCCTCAATCTGGACTATATTACTTTCACCTTCTCTATTTGCACCCCTCCTCCCCTTGGTCTTTTCTTCTCCCTCCAGTGCATCTGTTTCCTCTCTCACTTCTTTCCTGATGCTCTTTCTTCCTTTCAGCTGTTTTCCCTGCCCTCTTGTCTTCACTGTTCCTGTTGGCCTCACCTCTCTGCAGATCCTCTGAAATCTGTTTCCTACATGGATGAGAGCGTGTCTCCTGCGGAAGCTGCTTCCCGTGTAGGTGAGAGTGCTGGGCAGGAGGGCTCAAATGGAAGTTACGCTTTTAGGACCAGTGAACACAGGGGTTTGAAGGGGCCAGACAGCACTTGAACAGCAATCGCTTGTTGGGCTGTTTTAAGCTGCTTTTTAGTGACTACTTCTTGTAAATGGTGATTTTCTTGCTTTTACTCATTATTTTAAAAATTTTTGCCTCCTTCCTGTTGCAGTCAGCAGCTTCTAACACATGCGAGTGTGTTCCCAAAATTGTTTTGCTGCTTGCTGCAGGTGATGGGGCAGACCACTCGAGTGCGGAGTGATTAGGATGAAAGCTAGTGCTGGGAGTCCGCAGGGTGAATCAGCCACCGACGCTGGGAACTCGTTCTTTTCAAAGGCAGCATCACTTGATCCCTGCCCTTCCCACCAACCCCCGGAGGTTTTTGCCACCTTGGCAGTGCTTGAGCAATCTTTTTCTGGGGTTCTGTCCTGAGGGAGCAGGTGGGGATGGGAATGATAGTTATTTTTAACCACTTTTCAGACTGGTTAACTACGTTGCTTGCGAGGCAGAAATAGCCAGCCCTGCTAGCCAGCATGCTCGTCCTGTGGCTCCCTCATGTTGGGAATCAATCTTCATCGTTTCTTTCTCTCTTTTTCCAGTGAGCTCCACTCACTTTTCGGGGGCTGATAGACATGATAATTTTAGTTCTGCTTCCCAGGCTGGAGGTGAGAGGACCATTTATACTCAAGGTGAAACAACCACTACAATTAATTATCTGTATCGTGAGATGAAACCATTTGCAAGACGATGGTGTCCCTGAGGGATCACCTTGATAGCTAATGGCAACTATAAGTCAGTTTAGGAGGAAATTTAAGAATATCTTTATCAGAGGTTACTTAGAAACTCTGTTTTATTTTATTCAGACTACAATTTGTTTCTTCAGGTTTCTGGAGTTTTGCTTGCTTGCTTTCTGTGGACGGACACAGGCTTTATACGCCTGGTAAAATTCACAGGTGTTGCAGGCGGAGAAGGAGGCGATGCCCAGCTGGTTACTCCACCGGAGTCTGTGGATGTGCTGTAATTGAAAGCTCAGTAGGGTCAAGGCATAAATGGTCAGTAATTGTCCAGTAAACAAGCACCTCTTGTCTTGGTTTGTTGACATCATTTCTCCCCTTGTGAGGGTGAAGCAGTTCAGTATGATTTTCTTTTAATCATTGAACTTAAAATTTTCAAAACGGTAGTGGCTGACAAAGAAGTGGTTTCCATTTGTAGTGTTAGGACGTCCTTGGATTTCCTATGCACGTTCTTCAATGTCCTCTATGGCATTCAAGAAATTACCACGTTTAGCAGACAGACTGGGCAGTAATTTGACTTGCTTTGACAGAACTGGAGGCAGGACAACTTATTTTTTCACTAGTTCTCTGCAGCTCTCAAAAAAAAAAAAATACAAATCAGAAATACTCTCCAGTGGGAAGGCATACTGGTGTTAAAAAGGGAATTTCATTTGAACCAGAGGACCTAAGACTTATTTTCTACTCTAGCCCTCTGATGACATCACAGGATTGACCTCAAATCTATTAGTTTCAGTCTGTTTTTCAGTAGCAATCATGCTAATTGATCTCCCCAAAAAAGTGCTTTGAACATATCTCATAGGTTTTAAAAGTTTAAAATCTGTTGAGGTTGAAACTATTTCCTGCTGGGTAGATCTAGTGATTTAAAAACAGATGTAAAGTCATCTATTGTTATATTTATCATTTGTTGCTTACATAGACTGATAATTATTACCCCTGCTATCCAACTGACGTTCTTGCTTGGTTTTTACTTAAAAAATAAATTCCGTGCGGAGAAGTTCCGTCTCTTTAACTGCGATGTTGCCGTCATAAGTGGACGGGGAGGACATAGTAAAAAAGCAATGGAGAAGGTGGACAGCTCTTTGGTCCCGCTGCCACCCTTAGAGTAATCTTCTCTGTGAATGCCAGAGAACAGGCTTCCACAAACCTTAGTCTGCAGTGCTTATTGCTGGCTGTGGGTACATGTGACAGGCTTTAGCGGATGTTTGGTAACTTGTGTCCCCCCAGGTTAGACTGCTGCCCCTTTCTGCCCTGAGGAGGCTTCTGAGCAGGTGGGACGGGTCGGGCAGAGCAGCTGGGGGGGCGCTTGCCAAGAATAGGGACAGAGACGCTTGCCTCCCAGCGGGGTGGCCTCTGGCTGGTAGCAGATCTCGACAGAGGTTTTGGTAGAGCCGTGAGTCACGTTCAGAGGATCAGTCAGTTGGGCCAGTTGTGTGTGGCGCAGCCGTTCTCAGCCGGGGAACAGTGAGTCACAAACTGGTGACTTTCCAGTCCTTGGTATAGAAAATACCCCCAGAGCTGCTCTCATGCTTTCGTTTAGAGATGAATGAGCAGGGCAGAACTTAATTAGGCTGTGTACTTCGGATCCCTACTGTGTACTGACTTCTAGTCTTTTTTTAAAAACACGTATTGAGAAGTAGCATATTATTGTCACAAATGGAGAAATGCTAGTTTCTGAAAAAAGCAAACAGGATCTTAACACAAATATTTCCTGAATAATATAGCCACAAAACTAGTTGCAAGGGTCTCTAATCGTTTTGGCTACTTACTTTCTTGCCCTTGTTTCACATAACCTCACTTACTCTGATCCGTTCAAAAGGATGTCACTGAATAATTCTTCTGTCTAGCTGATCACACTATTATCTTCTTTCAACAAATTGAACAAGTTGTCTTTTGCTACAGGGACCCCGTGCTGCTACTCTGCTTATCTGACTAAAAGGCAAGAATCGGCCTTGCGGTATTGTTGTGTCCACTCGTCTGAAAATCACTCTTGTGCTGAGAACCATCTCCATGGAGAGGCAGAGGGAGATCTGTCGTTGTTACAAATTCCCAGTTACAAATTGCATATATATTGATTTTGTTATTCTGTCTAATCTCCACCTGCTTTGTTGTCTCGCAAAGCTGTTATGCCTTTTAGAAGATAGCAACTGGTCTGGAATCATACTGTATTTTATTTAGATTTCATTGTATTTAGCTGCATAGTCTGTAGAACGAAATAATAATAAACAAAATCTGATGTAAAACTAGGCTTCCTAGGCAAAATCTAGGCTTCCTAGACATTCTTACAGCTTAGCTCCAGTGTTTGCATTCAATATGTTGTTTAAAAAAAACACCTAAGGAATCATTTGTGTTGAAGTGATGTTCTGTTAGGCAACTTAGTAAGCTGATGCCTGGTTCAGACATCTGCAAGTATGTTATAGCAGCTGTTTGTGTTGCTTTTGTACGTTCTTTTGTATAATAGATTTAAAAAAATATTTGCCTACAGCCCGCAGGCAGGCAAATGCTTTCACTGTCCCTACATTATGTTGCTATGTTCTCCTTTATGTATGCATCAGTGCCAAAACCAGTAACAGGTTACTGCTCACGCAGAAATTTTTTTAGCCATGACAAGAGTGACTGTTGATTTTTATGTACATTTCTGCAAATAGCCAGTATCTTGCTATGATTTTGGCATGCATTTTTTAACTTAATTTCATTGATGGTATTAAATTTAAGATGATGGGGATGTATTTATAAAACCAAGTTAAATCCTGTGTCCCACTAGCATACACTGTTGCTAAAATAGTAAATATTTAATTAATTTGTTCTCTGTGTATGAGCGCCTTATGATTTTAATAGGATTCATTTATGAATAGAATAGGCAGGATCCGGCCCTCTTCACTAAGTTCAGAAGACCAGCAGAGCGCTGTGTGAGGACTTCCTACGTTAGTGGTTCGAAGGTCCACTCTGGTAGAACATCTCTGGCACTGTGTATATTATTTGTAAATTTGAGAGATGAAAGTATGAGCATGAAATTAAAGGTAACCACTTACACAGCCCTTCTTCCAGGGATGGGGAATACCTTTTACAGGTGTTTTTAGCAATGGTTCAGGAAATCTGCTTTTCCTGAGGTTACCAATATACGTGCTATGCTGTTCTGAAGTCGTTCAGCTGGAAGGTAGTAGCTTAAAGACTGGGATGAGTTCTTTAAACTACTTTAAAATGATCCTTAACACAATTTGTCACCTATGGACACTTGGAATAATGTGGCAGAGCTCAAAGCCCATTATACTTTTATAATCGGAATTATTATTCTGGTAGAATATTCTGTAGTTCTTTTCCTAAGGTGATTGTGTAGCAAGAGAGTGAAAAATATCTGGTGGCAAGATAGTTGTGCACGACGAGGCGTTAGTGGTAGAGTTCCCCAGGTGGTTATTTAAGTGGAGATCTCTCATGTGTGACGTCTCGTTCTGCCCCCTGTGCTGCTCTCCTGGGCTTCATCAGCACCGCTTGATTTTGTAATCTATATTGCAGGAACTGCCAATATACAATAACAATAAAGCTTTCTGCTGGTATGGCAGTTGCCTTTTGCACTGCTGAAGAATTTAATTATTATGGGATCTGAGACAGTGCACTGGAGGCTGCGTGGAGGCGTTGAGCTTGCTCCGCGTCTCGGGCTCCATGCTGCTATCTGTTGAAAAGGTAGCTTTCGTGTGTGGTTTTGTACAGTCTCCCATGGACTTTACCTGCTGAAGACTGAGCACCAGATCTTTTAACAATTATGTTGGGTTCTTTACTGAACCTGCCTTCATGTTGGTTATAACGAGCTGTTTGAAACAGATATTACGGTAACTTAGGAACAATTTTCTTAATTGAATTAGAAAAATGTGATATTAGCATTTTAAGACTCAGCACATAGTATGGTTCAATAACGTAGACTTCTCACTGGTGCCCACATACTCCATTTAAAACCCTGATTGTACTGTAGCAAATCAGAAGACTGAGAGTCCAGATAATTCTAAATTATACTCTGCTGCAGAGCTTTCATAGTATTTGGTTTATTTGCCTTTTGATTGTTTTGGGCTATCTAATAAATGCTGACTTGTGCTCTAGGATTTTAATTTTAAATTTTTTTCTTCTTTTCATAAATATCCTTCCTTCTCATGAGACCATGTTCATGTTTTACTTTGAGATGCCAAATTAACATCCTTTGAAATAAAGTTTTGGACTGTTCATCGGTGTACTCCAAAGGTTATGGTGAGGCAAGGCATCAATATGATTCAGCCGTGGCATCAAATGGGCCACATACAGAGGTGACAGTTGAATTTCCGTGAGTGTTTACTCATTTGCCTCTGCTGAGATCATCACAGCTGTTAATTCATGCTAGTGGAAGTAGGTGTTTATGTGATTTTGACACATCGCCCACACAAACTTGGGCTGCCTTCAATGATGTGTTTCATTTTGGCAGACAGCTGGGGTGAGTGAATGCAGCCTTTTAGGCAGCAAGGACCTATGATGATGTACAGCTGAAACATTTTATGTTAGGTTTACCTTTCATTGTTTGTCAGCCTTCTTAAGGAGTCACCTGATTTTAAGTTGGTGTTGTAAATTAAAGTTGCTAATGGTATATTTTGTTCTAAAACCTATTGATTCTTGCATTATATCAATATTTCACTTTGAATTCCTTAATTAGGAAGGTTACATGTCACTGAGGAAACAGAGTGCAGTTTGCCTAACTGGCTGGATTTCAGAGTGACTGTAGAAAACAGTCGTGGGTCCAAAGACATTAGAGTCTACATTTTTAGAGTTGTACATTAACTGACTTTTCTCTCGGAGAATTTTTGGAAGTTGAGAACTATTAACGTTTTTGTGACGTGTTTATCACAGGAATTGCAGTCATGAATCAAACTACTGTTTCAACTATTTCAATCTCTCATCATCATCTGGACCAGATTCTTCAGAACAGTAATCCATTCCTGTAGACATCTGTGGAGGACGTAGCATCCAAATTTTTTTGCAACGTGCATTTGTAGGGGCTTGTTTTGTGCCCAAACCTTCATTATGCTATTATCTACTGCATAAGCCGCAGTGCTCCTGTATTATGTAGTTGTGGTCTCCTGTTTTAAAAAGGATGTAATAAAATGAGAAAGGTGCAGAGAAGGGCCGTGGAGGCTTTCAAAGGTATGAAACAGTAAGGAACAGCTCAACAGAAAAAGGAGGATTTTTCAGGGGGATCAGGCCCAGCCAGCACGGGTTCATGAAAGGCAGGTCCTGCCTGACCAACCTGATCTCCTTCTATGACAAGGTGACCTGCTTAGTGGATGAGGGAAAGCCTGTGGATGTTGTTTGCCTGGACTTTAGCAAGGCCTTTGACAGTGTTTCCCACAGCCTCCTCCTAGAGAAGCTGGCGCCTCATGGCTCGGAGAGGTGTGCTCTTCACTGGGTAAAAACTGGCTGATGGCCGAGCCCAGAGAGTTGTGGTGAACGGAGCTAAATCCAGCTGGCGGCCGGTCACGAGCGGTGTTCCCCAGGGCTCGGTGTTGGGGCCGGTCTTGTTTAATATCTTTATCAATGCTCTGGACGAGGGGATCGAGCGCGCCCTCAGTGAGTTGCAGATGACACCAAGTTGTGCAGGGGTGTCGATCTGCTGGAGGGCAGGAAGGCTCTGCAGAGGGATCTGGACAGGCTGGATCCATGGGCCGAGGTCAGTTGGGTGAGGTTTAACAAGGCCAAGTGCCGGGTCCTGCCCTTGGGTCACAACAACCCCAGGCAACGCTCCAGGCTTGGGGCAGAGCGGCTGGAAAGCTGCCCTCGGAGAAGGCCCTGGGGGTGCTGCCTGACAGTGGCTGGACACGAGCCAGCGCGTGCCCAGGTGCCCAAGGAGGGCAACGGCATCCTGGCTTGTGTCAGCCATGGTGTGGGCAGCAGGAGCAGGGCAGGGATGGTGCCCCTGTGCTCGGCACTGGGGAGCCGCCCCTCGAATGCTGGGTTCAGTTTTGGGCCCCTCGGGACAAGAAGGACATGGAGGTGCTGGAGCGTGTCCAGAGAAGGGCAACGGAGCTGGGGAAGGGTCTGGAGCACAAGTGTGATGGGGAGCGGCTGAGGGAGCTGGGGGGGTTTGGTCTGGAGAAGAGGAGGCTGAGGGGAGACCTTATGGCTCTGTGCAACTGCCTGAAAGGGGGTTGTGGTGGTGGGGGGTCGGTCTCTGCTCCGAAGAAACCTGTGATAGGATGTGAGGAAATGGCCTCAAGTTGTGCCAGGGGAGGTTTAGATTGGATATTAGGGAAAATTTCTTCACCGAAAGGGTTGTCAAGCCCTGGAGCAGGCTGCCCAGGGAGGTGGTGGAGTCACCATCCCTGGGGGTGTTCAAAAAATGTGTAGACACGGCACTTTGTGACGTGGTTTAGGAGGCCTGGGGGTGTTGGGTTGATGGTTGGACTTGATGATCTTAGAGGTCTTTTCCAACCTTAATGATTCGATGATTCAGCTTTGAAAAGAGGCACCATGGGGAGAATGAGAGGCCTGAGGGTAAAGCAAATTATTTGCTGTCCTTTTCCAGTGCAAAACCAGAAGGGTATCCAGTGGAAGCGGTATGTAGCATACTCAAAGCAAGCGAGAGGGGATACTTCTTCACTAAACTGACTTTAGTGTGTTCTGCTAGATTTAAAGAAAATACAAAACCAAAAAAACCCCAAAACTTAAAATTATGTGTGGTCTATGAAGTAGCTTTTAAGTATTTCCAAAAAGCTATGTCATTTAACACTGGAAGTGCTTTTAACTCTCATTTGAGGTAATGCAGTGCTACAAATGACTGGACCAAATAAAAATCAGTCTTAGGAAAGATGTGTTTGGGTGATTTCTCTGAAAGACTTGCTGTAATGTACAAGATAAAACATCAGAGTTTTAGAACATTGTAATTGTTTATGGGATAAATGGAATTAAACTTTTTTCCTCACTATAGGTTGAAATAATAAATTTATGTGTTTTACTTGAATTATCTATGTTTCTATACTTAGTGCAGATCCTGGAGGTCCTGGGGTGACACCATCTGTTTGAGAACATGTTCTCAGAGGCGAGGCGTGTGCTGGTTAAAAACATGGTCTGTGTGGAGTTGTGTATTTAAATCTTGTTGGCAAAACGAACTGTAGTATAGCACCTGTCTGCTTTTAAAACTGCTTCACCTGGTCTGTGTTATCTGGAAACGTTCAGCGTTTGCGGAGTTGTATCACCTTAGGCTTCCTGTTCTCCTGGTGTGACCAGCATCATCTCCTAAGGTGTCGGTGACCTTGGCAGCGAGGTCTCCCGAACTTGGCTGAGGGGCAGTGAACGGCCCTGTGGTTCCCCTCACTGAGCCAGGTATTCTGGAAGAGAATGGTTTGTGGATGTTTGGGATTGCCCGTCTCATCCCAGCCACTTTTATCAGCTGCTCAGAAGTTGTTTCATAAACCTCGGAAGTATGAGGCCTTCTGGGGCACTGGAGGATTGGGCATCCTGTGCGATCTTCGTTCTGGCTAGCGTTCGGCCCGTCCGCGTCGTACGGGCCCTGACGGGCTGGCCAGGAGCTCGTCAGAGGGGTTTGGCAGGGCGGGCGGCTGTGGGAAGGGCGGCCGTGGTGGAGGCCTGCCTTGCCTCCCTTCCTGCCGGCCTGGGCTGTCCCCGGCGGCCGCCCCGGCCCTCCCGAGCCCAGCAGCGCCGCTGGGAAGCCGCCGGGAGAGTCACCAGAGCAACGCAGGCCATGGCGGTCAGCTCGGCGTGCTGCCTCTCCTGCGTCGGTGCGGTGGCCTAATGGCTAAAAGAGATGGAGGCCCTGTTCTGGTGCCCCGCAGGTTTTTGATGTGTTGTGAAGAGGAGTGTTTTTTCTGCAGGTTTATAGTTGGATTATAAATAAATTTTTATTACTCTGTAAGTAATGTAATTAGGTTACTCATAAAGCAACAAGAATTTATTATGTAGTGCAATCATTTTTCCCTATTTTTAATCATACTTAGAATTTATCTTGCATAATCTTTACATATGTGCTGAAAGCTTATAGTTTAAGACATTTCAGAAGTAAAATCGCCCTTAATACGTATATTAAAAAACCCTTCAGATAACAAATGATTCTTCCATTAACAATGGTATGGCAGTAAACATTTTTTTATTTTAAACTTGTACAACTTTCTTTCCTCACTGTCATGATGGAGAGCAATACAGATTTTTAGGGCCATCCTCCTCTTAATTTTCTTTAATACAAGGCAATGAGGCAGCAAGCCCCTCTTACAGAGTGGGACAAAACCCCCTTGTTGAATAGTTAAGAGTCGAGCTGTTTTGCTTTCCACCATGGTTTGATTATTTGGCTGTTAGAAGAGCTCAGCACTTGGTCTGAGTCTTGGTTCAGGTCTGGGTCTGGAGACAGGACAACCTTCAGCATCCTCGCTGAGGACTGAAATGCAGGTGGAACACCTGGTGCTCGCTCAGTGAATGAAGGTGAGCTTTGTGCAGCACTCTAGCCTGGGTCGTTTTATTCCACTACTGAACAGAAAAAGATGATATGTCTGGTACCCGTTGCTCTACTTATAATTGCGTAAGAATCTGGGACCAGCAAAGCAAACTCTGAATTTGGTTTTAATAGATTAATCATTGTTACTGGGAAATGCTCAAATGCAATGTATGTGGTAATAAAGATTGCAGAAACATCTGAATTTCTCAGCCTGGTAAGTAAGATGGAGCTCCATGCAAGTGTGTGGTAAGTTTGAGCAGTTAAGAGTTTGACTTCCTTCCTCAGCCTTTGAGATTAGAACTCTGTGGTGCTCAGGTGCATGAAAGATGACATTTGGGGCTGGCTCAGTATGCTGAAGCTCCAGAGAATATCACAAGCTGTAAAAATGTAGGCAATACACTTTGTGTCCACTGAGTTTTCACTTCCAGTCCTGCAAATTTACTGTTGGAGTTTGTTTTTCATTCATGGCTATCCCCACTGGTTTATAGTTTGGGTTTGGGCTTCTGGACTTCGCTGTTCTACTTACTTGCCTTGCAACCCTTGAGAATTGTTCTTTGAATGTCTCAGAAACCCTAACGTGGTCTAATAAACTGCAAACCTGAAGTGACGCACCAGCAAAAATAGAACAGTGGATTTTTAAAATAGGTAACTAGAGGACAGCCGTATTTGTGTTTAGCAATTTGTAGAGAGCTGTACTACATCCTTAAGGTCTGGCTAGGAATTTATTCCGTGTTCATGAGAGCTTGGAAAAGACTACTCATATGCAATTCAAGAAAACATTAAAAATTATGTAACAAATCATGTATGTTAACACTAATGAATGATAATAAGAACGTTGTTCCTTCCTGTTGCAAATCACAGACCTAGTACATGATCTACGTGATCTGCAAATAAGAAACAGAAGAGCACAGGAGTTATTTGGGTTAGGTTCACCTTTAACAGAAGCTGACTAACGCTGTGAAGATTCCCCCCCACCCCTGGTGGTGTGTTGAATTTCTGTGCAGGATTCAGCGTTGACAGCTTGTGAGTCCTTTTAAAGTGCTTAGAAGAGAACAAGCCAGTACGTGCTAATTTAAAAAATGATCTTAAAAAAATCCATGCTGTAAGTCTTTTTGAAGGAATTACATTGCTGAGATCCAGGTCTGGCCTTGTAGGGCCTGTGTCCAGGGCACTAGGGCCACAATTTATTCACAAAGGAGATCCAGTTCGGATGATGAATTCAGTGGTGCTTATTTTTAGGGGTGGGGTAGAAATAGCAAAAGGGATTGTGTTTCTGTAATGGAACTCAAGTCAAATGTGGATCCTTCAGGTGAATTCTGTGCTGGGACCTTTAGCCTATGTGAAAGTCTTTTGCTGCACCTTCCTGGGGCTCCTACCACCCCAAAATTAATTTCCGTTGCACAGGTATAGGCAAAGAAAGACGTCTTGTCATGTTATTGTACTAACATTAGAGACTTGTAAACACCAGATGCAGTCATGAATAAGAGATACTAAGATTCACTGGAAGCAGCGTCTTAGTGTGCCAAGCTACAGTATGAAACAGATGTGTTGGGTGCTCTCTTTGGCACCAGTGTGAAGATCTGTATTTCATACTGTAGCTGTAAGCTTTTTGGTGGTTTGAGTATGCGTTTGATTTTTTTCTCTCTGATCATGAAAACACTGAATGCTAATTTGTTTGAGATTTTCCATTCATTTTGCTGTTTAAATGTAGCAGGCTGTAGGTTTTAGGTTTTTTCTTCCCCCTTTGCTGCTGCCCCCCCTCCCCCACCCAATAAGATTAAATAAATTAGGTAGGTGTAGGTTTTGAGGTTTCTGTGTCTATAAAACTGTTTCATGCAACTGCTAATGTTTCATCAGCTAAGCTGAAATGCGATTAGAAATCCTATGTTAGGATCAATGACAATACAGCCCAGCAGAAAATCGGTGTCCTTCACAGTTCTGCCCCTTACAGAAGCATTTTCCATGTCACAATTGTAAATACAATTTACAACACAGTTTAAATGGCAGTTTCATAAATAGTTTTGCCTGAAGCATTTTAACACCAAAATTTTAACTCATTATTTTCTTGTGTTTGGCTTTTATTCCATATTTTGCTACAATTTAATCAGTGAGTCAAGTCCCCTGTTACTTCAGAGGCCCTTCCCACTGGATCTTTCTCTGGTCTGTTTTGGTTTTTTTAAACTTTTGTTTCACTGTGTGTCTGTCCCTTTCCTGTCCCTTTTCCTGTGGTCCTCTTTTCATTTCCTTGCTGCTGTCTTCCTCCTATTCTTGTTCTCTTCAGGACTGTTTTCCTTCGGTGTTCTCTTTGTCTTCCTTCTTTTTGCATTTCTTTGTAAGACACTGAGATCCTCAGTGAAAGACATTTTAAGGATGCAGCTTCAGGATGTAAGACAGCTGGGGCCAGTCATTTGAAAAGGTAACTGAGCACAGGAACATCCTAGCTAATCTCTGTGCACTTTGTATACTTAATACTGTGTTCCAGTTGCTGTTCTTTTTGACAAGATACTGCAGAATACACTTGTTAAGTCTTGCTATCTGGGAACAACGGGCTCCTCAAAAAATTGCCCTTTGCAACAGGATGCTGTCCTGAGCTCACACCCATGCCTTTTGCCAGTTACGCTTGGGGAATTCCTGTAGCCGGGGCTCTGTGGTCTAAAACGTGACTGTGTGCTTTCCTGAAGTGCTCTCTTATTTTTCATCTTGCAATAGGTAAAGGAGAAGAGGCTTCTTGCTTCTTCAGGCATCCTAGTGGCTCGTGTTCTGATGGTAGGACGTGGAAGCTGTTTGCTGAATGTGCTTCAGTAACTATTGACTAGAAGTTGCCAGTTTCATGGCTTGTACAAGTACTTGACTTAAAGAGAGACAGAGAATTTAAATGCTGCTTTGCCCTCACTTGCTTATCCAATGCTATAGTGCCAGCATAGCCAAGGAGAGAGTCAGGAATGCATGACAAGTCCTGAGGTTTGGGTTTTTTTTTTTCTTTCCCTTCCCCTCTGCCCTCTGTTCACCCCATATCAGTACTAACAAAAGCTGAGCATCCTTTGTGCTTCCTCAGCTTTTTTTCAAGTTTCAATTTCCATTTTCTTTCTTTGAAGCACAGAGAAGAGTAAACGTACATAAACAAAACTTCATACTCAAGCCAATAGACACAACTGAATAGTAGTCAGGAATTTTCAGAAGAGCTTTTTAATGAATATTTAATTACTACATTAACTGAGCAAATAAAGAACATGCTGTTAATATTCGTACCGTGTCTGCAGTGGTTCAATGGAATCGAATAAGTTTTATACTTCATACAGCATCCTATGGGTTGTGTAGGCCTTCAAAGAGCGCCCGCATCTAGTAAGCTAATAACGCTACAGATCTCCCTAGCTATTCCCTGATTCTCTGAACTAAGGGATGTCTGTTGTTGTTCTTTGCGTAGTACATTCCTTAACAAAATTCTTCACAGTTATGCAATGGTGCCAGTCTTCCATGTTTTGTTACCCCAAAATAGTTCTTACTGACTATACAAAGAGCTGAAGTATAGGCTGTAAGCTGCTGAGATACTGATAATGAGCCTGCCTCTTCCAGAACTCATTGTGCTATCTCCTCCATCTTTATTAGCGTATCTGCTTTGTAACCTTTTGGAGAGCAAAGGTTAGGAGTTACTTTAATATTTGGCTTGTTTGCTCCTGCTTAAAGCTATAAAAATATTGATCATCCAAGCGATGAAGATGGTTTGCAGGACAAGAAGCCAAATGCAGAACCTAAATTTCCTGAAAAACTTGAATTCCCTTGCTGTGAGTGACGTGTTCATCCTGTGTGTGTTACTCGCTTTTTTAGATGTAACTTGCAAGTTAATATGTTTGATCTAAGAGTGAGAAAAAGAATAATGCCTACTTGTGGTGTTGTGACACTTCAAACCAAAAAAATCTCTGAGACAGCCTTGTAGCTTTCATTTGCTTGCTGAAAATAGGAGCACTCATCCTCTCACATTGACTTGATTTTCAAATTCCTTATGGCCCTTTCGCATTGCCTGCCCTCAGTAAGACTCTCGATTTAAAGATCTTTACAAGAAAAGTGGCACGCGTAGGAACAACAGAAATGTTAAAACTTCCATCCTTGGCTCTGATATTGCTATTTTCCCCCTTGTTGGCTTAGAAAAAGACGTTAATAGATGTTGAATTAAGACTTCATCAGTGGGTCCGCACTTCATTCACTTAGAATCCTTACAGCTGTTTTTTACTGCATATAGTGATAATTACTCCTGTTGGCAGAGCAGAACTAATCTAATCTGCTTTGGCTGTTGAAATCTGTGAAGGAGCCAGGAATGATTTCTGTGTTGGATTGTTAACCCTGAATGTACAATTTTGTCAGTACCACGGTGGTCCCCTGCTTTGTCTGAGTGCCTAGTAATCTGGTGTTAACGAACATACAGGTATTTAAAAAAAAAATTGTTATCTAAGAGGGGTATAATGTGCTCCTATTTTGGTAACCCTGCTTTTGGGATTGGTCTGTCAAAGATGGCATGTTGGGGAACGGTCCAGCTTGGTTTATGGAAAGGAGGCCTTGATGTATGAGCAGCTGTAGCTGTAAGTACCTAATTTTCTTTTATTGGATGTGGGTGAAAGAATTGAGAGGAAGCTAGGCATTTCCTGCACGCACACATTATGTAGGAGCTGATGAAACCCTTGGGTCTGTATCTCTAGTTACTGTTGCTTTTTTATGTGTGTAGGTTCAAGGTACAATTTTGGTCTTGCTGCTGCGTAGCTTCGTGACGGTCACAGTACCCTCCCTTCGTGGCTAGAAGAGGTGATGGTGCTGTTTGGTCACAGTAGGGAGTTCCTGGATATCCCTCTTAAATTTGGATTTAGTAGGATTCAAACAACATTAGTATGGAATTTATGTTATTCCTATCAACACAGTTGTTGCAACAAACACTGAAACAAGTGAGAAGAGAAAAATGTGCAACCCTCAGGGCATTAACCAACTTACTTGAAGGAAACTTGGAGACAATTTCTTCTGTTCTGGTGCTTTCTTTCACTGAAATAACTTGCACATGTCGATCTTGGTGACAGAATGTGCGAAAGCAATTCTTCCAGTTAAATCCATTATGTCAAGTTTCATATTATACCTCTTGAGCAAGAGGTATAACTGCATTATTTTCCTTTTGGTGTACATTCTCGGGAACAGAGTGGAAATCAAAATGAGATATTCCCAGCTAATCTGTTATCATCAGCATCCCAGAAATGGACAGGAAAGGTCAGGAGCCCATGTTTTGCAGTAAGTGCTGAGGTATAGGAAGAGCACAGTAAGTGTTACGGCTGTGATCTCTGTTCCTCTAGTATTCTTCTAACTTCTATTCTTGCCTAATTCTGCTTTTCTAAGGCCATAAATGACTGATGGAAAAACCTCCCATCCTCACAAGCCTGTATGTGTGTCCTTGCACGCAACATCAGTATTTCATAAATTAAAAAAAGAAAGTGATTGTGCCTTCCGAGATGTGTGAATTGAAGCCAAATTTGCTCATCTGATTACTTCCCTTTTATATACTTGTTTTGCATGTCTGGTCTTTCCTCAACTATTTTTGTTATAAAATGCTTGCTGTTACCTAAAGCCCCACCGTGTTTTGTTTATGCCTAAAAGGCCATTTAAAGACTAGGCAAAGGCGAATAGCTGCAGCAGTGTAGTTCATAAAGTGGTGTCGTTTACAGGAGAAGTAGGAGGGGAAGATTTCTGGACTTTCCCTGATTGACAGACCTTATTTCTCCCACAGGAGGCAAGGTGGCTTTAGTGGACAATTGACTAAGCAGAGTCCTTTTTCTGTGTTTTCACTCCTTCATCACAGCTTCTACGCGCTCGATGGCTAGGAGCGACTGGCCTCAGTTCTCGCGCAGTTATTGGGAACCTCCTGAAGTCTGCGCGGGGCCATGAACGGCAACATGCAAAAAAGCCTGGGAAGTGTGGTGATGAAGGGATGGGTATACAACGTCAGCAAAAGTGAATCACGCTGGGGAAGAAACCCACCTTCCCTGACCTAGTGCCAGTGATCCTAGCATCTATTTAGACTGCCTCAGATGCTCAGGCTTCAGTATGTTCTCTAGTTTGTCCTAAATGCAGTATGAATGTCTGTTGATCCAGGTACAAATATAAGGAAACTGCCAGCTACCCAAGCTTTCTTCCTTGCCTGTGACTAAATCACCATAATAAACAGGATGTGGAAGTTGAATTAAACACAAATAGCTGTTTTTTCCACTATTGGTAATTAAAAAAAAAAAAAGTAAGTTGGAAGTGGATTAGAACTCTGTCTTTTCTAAAGACTTGTCATTTCTTGGCCTTTCAGTTTTCACTTGCCTGACTGGTGTTGCTATGCTAGACCTTCATATAAATGTCTCACGGCAGAATTTGATCTTCAGAGCTCTTTGTGTTGGTCTCCGAACACCCTTAGGAGTGCTTTTAGTACAAAAGATCCATCTAGATATTGAATATTATGGTCTGTACCAAACAGACCTTTATTCCATTGAAGTGCTTCGGTGCTAAAATATATTTTCTGAGAAATACCTCTAAGATGAGATGAATGGAGGATATATGAAATTGATTTTTTTTTCTTCTGCATTTCATCTTTCGCTCCATTAGAGGCCTGGTTAGAGAAATCCCTCTTCCCTGTGGGCAGCTATAGTCCTGCCTGTGCCTGTGTGTGTCTAATGAATTTCTATTCGGTACCCTTTGTAAAATACTTCTATACATTTCTGTCAGCACACGTAACCATGTGCTGTGTTGAAAAAGCCTCAAATAAATGTTTCTTTTTGTGTGAAGTGGCAAATGTTATGGTAGAAAACGGCATGCTTTTTCTGTGGAATTTAGTATAAATTGGTTTGCCTACTCTCTTCCATTTGTTCAGACAAATACAGTTCCAATTATATAACCTGTACCTGCTTTTTTAGGTGGTAGGCTTTTTTTTTAAACTTGCTTTTCATTTCAATAAATGTTGTGTTAATGCTTCTTAAGAAATTAAATTCTGTGCAGAATGGACCAGAGGCCACTAAAACTCTGATCTGTTCCATAAAAACTCAGTGGTTTACCACAAAATTGTACCATTTCAGCAGCCCTGACGATGGCAATGTTATCAATTTGGAGTAGTGCAACGACTTATGCTGTGAAGCATTGGTTTTCTTTCGAAATGTCTTGATGATCTACAGATGGTAATATTGAAAATTGTTCTCAGGGTCCTGACCCCCAGCGGGTTGTGATTTTGTCGATCTGTCTCTGGGTGCTGGGTGTGCTCTTCTCTCATGGTGTGCCTGGAGAAGAGCTAGATACAAGCTGTATTTTTCACTAGTGTGAACTTTTTCAGACTCACGGCTTATACTACCCTGCTGCAGTATTTTTACTGACCTGTGTATTAAGAATTCTGGACTGCCATCTCCTAACATAGCCATGTAGTAAAAAAAAAAATTAACTCTCTCAGGAGAATGTTTTTAGTTATGTTATCTTTTAATGAAGAGAAACCAATTCTTGTACTGAAAGACATTTCCTGTGGAGACTTTCAGAGGTTAGACCAAGTGAGAGATATCTAGCTGTCCTTGCATCTCTAAGAGAACTGGGTACCCAACTGCTCTTAATGCCTTTAATGATCTCCCTTGCGGTGTGCCGAAGTATGATGTTTTTCTTTGAAAAGGAAACACAGTAATGTAGTAGGTTTCCAAATATCCTGAGGACTGTACTTACTAATGAGAGGCTGTAGACTGATGGTGCCTTGTCCTTATTGCCAGCGAGGAGGGCTGTCTTTTATAGAACTTCCTAGATTTTAGGTGTATGTCCTTTTTTAATTTGGAGATTTCTTTTACTAATTTATACTTCTTCATACAATAACCACAGCGATAAAAATCTTTGTTTTCATTGAGGAAAATTGTTTCTTTAAATGATTGCAGTATAAAGTTTTGGAAATCTTTCTGAAAGTTTTCTGGATAATATAATCAAATAACTTTTCCAAAACATGAGTAGCATATAATGAGTTCTTTTAAAGTTTGGTGTTTCCCCCCCCCCCCCCATGTATTTTATTGCAAAATGAGTGCATATAAATATGAACACATTTTTGGTTTTAGTAGTCTCACAGTTTTAACCTGGTAGCTATTGTGGTTAGCTTAATAGTTTAGTAATAAGCCTTCAATTTTCATTTTACAAGAGAAAATTGATGCATACTGTATCACTGAATGCCCAACTAAACTCACGAAGCAGTCGTTGAACTAGCAGGGGGGTTAGACTTTTGTGTCAGAAGGCCTATTCTGCTGAAGGCGCCGTTTGGCGCGCACATTGAGGATGCAGTCCCATCTCAGGTGCAGGTAGACTTGACAAATGCTTAGTCTATGGTTTCTAGAGCCTACAAGAGATGTACCATAACTGCTCTGTTGTCATATGGTTATTGAATATTAGATTATAATTATGTCAAGTCTGTTTAACATATGATACATGTTAAGTCCGCTTTACCACTTAAAGTCATAGTGAGTATTTAAAAAAAAAGGGGAGGGGGGGAAACGAGGGATTAGATTCTTCTTTGATTTCTCTGTTAGAATGTTCCAAAGAATATTAATTTATTACTTACAGTGTAGGTACTTTAACATTTCCTTTAAAACGTGGGCTAAGGGAAACTTAATTTCTGGTAATGTGCTCTCCCATCTATCTCCATATAATTCGTAGTAATGTAATTTAACCACAAAAGGCTGACGTCACAAAAATCCCTCTAAATTCGAAGTAATTGATAAATCTTGTTGAAAAAATGCTGCCACCTCTATCTTTTATTGTAGGAGGCCTCTGTTAAGAATAATTGGAGAAATTTCTCAGAATGGGAAGGGCATTTTGTTGCTGCATAACTGCTGATACATTAAATGGTTCTTTTAGCTATATTAAGAAGCTAAATGCAACTCACTAAAATTCTCCCTAGCAAATCTAGGCCAGATTTTAGACGCGCGACAGCTCCTGCCTATCCCTTAACTTCTTGCTCTCCTCAGAGGTAAACAACTTAATGCAGCTGTAAGCTTTCTTTGCACCGGCAGACTTCAGCACTGACTAATCTAAACTCAAAACTTAGGTTTTAGAAAGGCAGCTGAATTTTCCAGTGAGGAAAAAATTTGTCAGTGGTTGTGAAGGTTTCCGTGTAAGAAAGTAAATCGGTATTCAAGTTGAATCAGTATTCTACATTAGACAAACCTAGTGGCCCTTGATGGCTTTTAAGAAAAATAATAAAAAACCTGGGGGAAAAAATATATCAGAAAACAATCACTTTGTATGTGCCATCTTGTTTTCAAAGCTGTGGATTCCCAAACCAGCTCATCTTCTGGTTCCTTCTGCCAGTGTCATGGTGGAAGAAGCACATACATTTTACATCTCTCAGCCTATTCTAACCTTGTAATTTTGACTTGAAAATTATAACCTTTGCAAAATGAGAGAAGTCTGTGATATTGACTTCAAATTTCACGAGGCATACAAGCAGTCCAGCATAAATGCAGTGCTGTCCTCGAGCAGCCCGGTATGTAGGCCAGCATTGGCTGTCCCGTGTGAGCTGGGAGCATGTGCAGACGGGGCTGTTTGTAGTGCAGGGAAGGGTGGAGGCTACGGCTCCACCTGGTACTTCTGTGGCCCCTTACACTTGGTGTGGCAGTCGTCAGTCACATATGCCTTCCTATGAGCTTTGGCTTGTGCAGGGCTTGCTTTTGTGATGCTTTGCGATGAGTTTGTTGGCTGTTGTCTTGATGTCCACAGCCACCTACTGGAGTTGTATACTCTTGAAGCTTCTCTTGTTGAATCAGTGCTTTTACATCTGTAACCTTGCTGTAAATCTGGTCTGTCAGGTGCTCTGCTTTTTCTGTGTCTGGCTGGTTACTTCTGTATAAGACATGACGTAGGGCTCCCTCTTGAATTGGTATTTTGTTGTCTCATGCTGAAGGTAAAGCAGTGACATACGTGGTTTGAGTGAGCAGTTTGGGTATTTATTGCTTTGCACTCAGGAAAGGTATGCCGTGACACTCTGTATTAATATCAAAAATACTGCTTTTGTAAACAACATTAAGTTCAAACATACAGCAATTCTATAATTGGTCCAAACGTACATAGAACATAGAATGTCCTGAGTTGGAAGGGACCCACAAGGATCATCAGGTCCAGCTCCTCCCCGCATAGGAAATGTATATGATCCGTATTCTTATGAATCCGCTATAACACGGAGAAGTCTAGGAACTCAGTGTTAATATTGAGTTCCTGTATCGGTACTTTTAAAATGCATATTCAAAGCACAGTGCTGGGTCATTTGAAATCCTGTTGCTTATAAATATCGTATTTGCTTTTGAACTGTACTGCACAGTGGATCGTAAGACTCTACAACAGCATCTTCATGGAGCTAATGTCCTCTTAAGGTACTACTACCTTCTGGTGCTAATCGTTATCAAGAATGGATATTGCACTTTTTAGCTATCCCTCTTTAGTTACTGCAACGCTGTTGGTAATTATTGTCTTTTGTACTGGTAAGGTCTTTCAAAGAAACAGTCTACAGGAAAATGCGTTAAAAGCCTTATAAGGAGAGCATTGTGGCAGAAGCATTATTCTTTTCCAGACTCAGATGATCATTGATGCATGTGGATAACTTCAAGGGAAATAGTCTTTGATTCAGTACAGAAATCAAGGTGGTTTGAGGATCTTAAATCTCCACTATATAAATTGTAAATGACTTCTCAATTGCAAATTTCATTCCCTCCTGTGTTCCAGATGGAGAAGATGTATTCATAATGTCTTTAGTGTGTTAAAACAGTGCATCTGTGTTCATTAAACATTCGAACTAGACTTTCATCTTAACAGCTGAAGACACTTGATGTATACATGAAGAATAACTTTCTCATATTAATATAATTTTATTAAGGTAACTTTGTTCTATGCTGTCCGTAAAGAACGGAAAAGTCTGTATTTAGACCAATATCTAGTAGCATATTGTCAGTTCTCTTTGTTTATGTAAAATGAGAAGATAGTTTCTGTTCACAAAGTGCCTACTCAGAATTTTGTTAACGCTTTTCAGTCTGAAGGGTACTTCCATGGCTGAGTTAGAACCAGTGGAAGATCATAGCTTAGTGGAAACGCTGACTTACAAATAATTGTATGAGTGAATTTTGTAACGTATTTGTGACAAAAGTGAGCATACAAGTTGCTAATAGACACCCTTGATGCTTAGTATTTTTGTTTCCTTTCCCCTAGTTTCTTTGCTTGAAGAATATAAGGACTTTTCTTTCGGCATGTTGTGAAGTATTTGGGATGAAGAAAAGTGAACTTTTTGAAGCATTCGATTTGTTTGACGTGAGAGATTTTGGAAAGGTAAGGATCCTTTTAATTATATCCTCAGTAACACTTATGTTGTGCTGCTTGATTATATAAGACTTTCATGGTAGATGTGGTGTAGAGGTTGTGACTAATGGATGAGCATTCATTAGAAAAAAACAGTGGGGAAGAATTAAGAAAGCAGAAAAATTAGATTTACATTGGAGGGGCTAATAAAGGGCAGAGAAGAATCCCTGGTGGGAAAGTTCTGNAAAAAAAAGGGGGTTAAAAGACACGGAGTTAAAGGTAAATGAAATGTATGAAGATGGCAAACTGTGGGCGAGTGCTGTCTGGTGAAATCACTTTTGACATAATAGTGTGGGATCAGAAATCCTGGGCCTATACGTTGTAAGACCACATGGCGCACAGCATGTTTTTTCAGTCTTGAGTGCTCGAAATTCACCCATGTGTCTGTCCTTATAAATGTTGCTTTTTTTTTTTTTAAATCAGTTTTTAAATCTGTTGTTTTTTTATAACCTACTGTAAAGCTCAGATAAAGCTATGGTGGGTTAATGTGACTATTCTAATTTACACAGCCTGAAGTATATTCTGTAAGCCTATGATTAGTTATTCTATATGTAAAAGCTTTTTCCAGTCTATTGTTCACAACCTCCTACATATCTGTTTGATCTGTCATTGCCAGCGTATGATCAGTTCAACTTCAGTTTCTGCTTTTGAGTCACAGGCTATCATTACCCTAATTTCACAGGAAAGGGTCTAAAAATTACCTGAAGTAGCACCAAAAATAGTTATTTATTAAAATTTAGTATATTTCAAGCATTATTACTTTTTTTAAGAGATAATATTGTTACTAATTTTTATGCACTGCTCTTTTTATAAGTATACACAGAGGTAAAGATGATGTAAGCATGAATCAGGGCTGCAATATGACTGTTTGAAATGATTCAGTGATTACTGTTAACCAAAATAACTAATTATTTTTCTGAGTCTTTTGTCTGGTTTTAAGTCCTTTGAGTATAAAATTAGGTAAACCTGGTAAATTCTACTTGTTCTTTAGTTATGCTGAACATCTTTCGTCCTCATAAATGAGGATATGACCTCATAAATTGAGACAAAGCTTTTGTTAAAATGTCTTTTTTATAAATCTAGTGTATTGCTTATTAAAAAATGAGATTTGTTTTGATTGTGCAAGTAGCAGAGGAATTAAAATTGTTGGTTTTGATTTTTTTTTTGGTGTTCCAGCAATGTCTTATTTAAGGTATTTAATAAATCAAGTATCTTAATGCTTGCTTCAAATCTTTGATACCTATGCCTAACGCACAGAAATTTTTTTACCGTTGTACGTTCTGATTAATTGCTGAGAGTTTCACATTTCATGCCACATAAACATAAGTAGCCTGTGTTTTTAATACAGTCTAGTTTTGAAGAAGTATTTTGCAGTGCAAGTTATTATTGCTGCGTCATTGAATACCCAGTAAACAAGTTCTGAATTAAGGCTGAATTTAACCCAACAAATATGTTTGTCACTCTTCTCATTTTAACAGAATTTATTTTAGAATACAATTTTATGTAAGTAGAATAATTGGTTAAAAACATATGCTGTCTTCCATCCACAATATTTAATATTTTATTTCTCTTCCCAAAGCAGAACTGGATGCAGAGACATGGATTTTTTACTGTGTCGGTTGCCACAGTACAGCACAAGTAGACTAATTATTCCTGGTATTGGTATCTCAGTTTTAGTGATGGTGATAGTGCTTACAAGCAATGGTTTCTCTAGTCTTGGCCTCTTCAGTGGCCGTTGTCACCTTTCTTGGAAAGCTACCAGGTGAAAATGCAATGACAAATTTGAAAGACACTGGTGTGTGGGATTCTTTAATTAGGCTAACTATGTGCATGGTACCAGCTGTTTGTGCAGAGGTGGAGATGCTAAATGGAACGAGCCTGTGCAATCCGTGCAGTAGCTGTGATGGGCACACTTCAGGTGCACAATGGCTCTGCTGTTCAGCTGTTGCCATTGCGTGCTTGTGTGGAAGCTTGCCACACACAAGTGGAGGCTGCAGTGTGCTGTATGTAGACAGGCTGATCGGTATGTTTGACTAGCCTCTGCAAATGAGCATGTAGTCAGCTTCCTAAAGCAGTTGGTGAACTTGAGGCCATTCAGAAAGTGGAAGAGAAAATTACAGCTGTGTTAAAATGTATAGCTAGCCTTATGCTGAGTTATTTCTATAGTTTTAAGTGTCATGTTTGTACAGGTAGCTGAGAATGCCTGTAAAGTGGCACGGGATTTCAATTGCATGTCTTATAATGTAACTATTACTTTGCAAGTTCTGATTGCTAGTGGCAGCGGTGAGAATAAGAAAGCTTATCTTTTTCCATGTTGTTCTTTGCTTCTCAACTTTCCTCTTAATTTTTTTTTCTGATGAATTACAACCCTAATATAGTCCTAGATCTCCATCCTTCTTGAATTGAAGTTGCATGTATGCAAAAGGCCAAAAAGACTGTGCTGCAGATTTTTCATGCTCCTGCAACCAAGTCATTCTTCTGTTTCTAAAAATTCTTTGAACTGCTCTCCCTAAAATATGAATGATCTTAAAATGATTACAGGCACAAACAGAAAGGATAATATGGTTTAGAAACAGTCTGTTTTCTGCAATATCTACAGCCTCCCACACATTTGAACGTACTGGAAGCTGTCTTTAGATGTCAGAAGGTGTTAAGTACCTATTAGAGATGTAAATAAACTGTAGCTGAGGTGACTCCATAAGCCTTATATATCTGGTACTTTTAAATGCTTCAGTTGAATTTATAAAGAAATAATTACTGAATTTGTTGTCTTATGATGGAATATGCTGCTTAATATGACAGATTTCAATGACAACTTAAGCGTGCTAGTGGAGGGAGCAGGAGAAATGTGTCAACTGTAAATGAACAATGTGCCTTCAAGGAAAAAAAAGATTGAAGGGAAAAATCAGATGAGACCTGGTGATGGAAACTGTCATTTTTGAAAAAATATTCTGGTGTTTTTCAACTTCCTAAAGAAAATGGCGGCAAACCCCTGAGCGTAGCAGAAGTAGCAGCTGTACACTGCCTATATAGTCATAAGACTTTTAACAGCCTTGTGAAATACCGGTTACAAAATGTTTGATGTAATGGTGAAACCTGCATTTAATAGCTAGGGGTAAATGAGCTGTTTGCAAATGCTTTGACATAACATATGAAAACTTGACTTGAACTTTGTGCTCCACTTTGCAGAGACTCTTTGATCTCTCAGTGATTAGAGAAAAAGAAGAGTATATGCAGTGTGGATGGAAATCAGAGGTGAAGCTGAAGTAGCAACAGGTAGATAGTTAGAGAATAGGTAAAGAAACAGGAAAGCAGGTAACCCCACGAGTATGTTTTTGTTGCGTACATTCTGTATGAATATCGATATCAGCTGTTACAAGATGAGGGTTTTCTTCTGTTTCAAATATAATAGCAAAGATTTTCTTATTTTTAGACTTACTGCTTGAAAAAAGAGGGGCTACATTACACAGAAATAGGAAGGTTCTCAAATCATGCTTTCTAAAACTACATAAAACTTGTTTTTCCTTGAGTTCTACAGTATTCACCCATTCCCACTCACTCACCTTTCTATCAGTACATTTCATTGTTGCTGCGTTAAGTTCCTGACGGAGCATGAAATGCCCTCCCACGCACATGGGGTGCCAGACAGTGTTTTCATTACGAATTCCATGCTGGAGAGTCATTTTTCACCAGCGCAGGGTTGTCAGGTTCTTCCTTTCTACCTGTGTGCCAGAATCAACAAATAACGTTGATAGTTGTTCTTTCAGCTCTGTGAGCCCTGCACACTGCGCGAGCAGCAGTCTTTGCTGTTTGGTATGCCGCAACAAATTGCTGCTACCCCTGTTCTCAGAGAGGAGTTTGCAACTGATGTGTTGCAGAAATGGGAATCTGAGGATTAGTTCCAGCGCTCGTTGATGTCAGTAGATGCTCCCTGGCCTCAGAGAGCTGTGTTTGAGGTCCTGTGGGGGGGAAATAGTGTCCAGATATTGCGAGAAAAAGAACTTTGAGTACTCTGCCTTTAAATATTTTAAGCAATGCTTAACTGAGCACAAAGCGTTTTTTATGATATAACTGATCTGATATGAACATAGCCATAGACCACCCCCCAGTAGGTGTCCTGCAATAGATGTCTAGAAATAACATACAGTATTCAATCGTGATTAAAAAAACCCAAACAAGGGGATCAAATATCAACTGCTACAAATCAAACATGTACCTAATTGTTTAAAAGTATATAACATAATGTCTAGTATAGCTAACCCTCCCGTGACACTTAAAAGACTAGTTTATGTGAAAGCAGGCTACTGCTGTGAGAATACTGAGTGCATATACTAAGGTCATGTAGTTTGTGATCATTTTAGTCACTCTCTTGGCGTGAAGGAAATCTGGGCTATGATGCAGCAGAAAGTCATGCTGAACTTGAGGATCCTGGTGTATTAGTATTCCCTCAGGTTTAACAGATTCCAGGAAGATCAGGCAGATGTGCATGAGATACACCAAGATCAACACAATAAAGAGCAGCAGTTGTTATAAAAACTTATATACCTTTCCAGGAAGAGAGAGGAGGAAAAATGTTTAGGAAATCTTTGATAAAACTGAAGCATTAACTGTAGTTGTTTCACATTTTATTTGGTGAATTTTATGAGTGAGGTAATAGAGCAAAATATGAGCACTTTCACTAATAGAGTCATATTAAAACTGTAGAACGTTGGGGAACATGCTAAGACAGTATGGCAATATTTCTTTTTTTTTTAAAGATATTAAAATAGAGAAAGAGAAATGAACTGGTAAAAACAAGACAGCCATTAAAACCAGCTCTGTATCTTCATTCTCTGAGCTCTTTTAATGGTAAAATTAACAACAAAAAACCCCTCAAACCTTAGTGGTTTGCTCAAGACCTAGCTGTACAATTGCTTTTAGGAGTAGCATTTTAATGTTTTCAAATGTTTTAGTGAGATGGACTGGTTTGGGATGAATGACACTTGAACTCCTCCAAGGTGTACTTACGAATGTGGAAGAATGAAGAAACAGAAGGTACGGACAGGTTTCAGCTTCCTTCTCCATGGAAATGCTTTGGACAAAACGAGCAAGAAAACACTAGCCTGTTGCAAAACTGCTGAAATGCTTGGCATGTACGGAAGACCTTACTAGATATTATTTCTGTTTGTATAGAGTTACATAAAGGTCAAGCACTTGGTAGCCTTCCTAAAAGCCTCCCTGAATCATAACAAAAAATGACTTCCAGCCCCAAAGAATATAAATCATAGTT
This sequence comes from Sula dactylatra, assembly GCA_013389905.1. Classification (NCBI taxonomy): domain Eukaryota; kingdom Metazoa; phylum Chordata; class Aves; order Suliformes; family Sulidae; genus Sula; species Sula dactylatra. Next base: position 98,820 of record WEKW01012263.1, on the reverse strand, counting down.
TTGGGCACAGTGATGAGGTGGGTGAATGAGTGGGATGAATAATGGTACACACCAGAAGTATTTGCTCATTAATGAAAAATTCTCATCCAGGGAGTGCTTGGGAGGTTCTGGAAGTATCAGGAGACTTTGAGTTCTTACGTAGTGTAGGCTTCTGTTCAGTTTTTCAGCAAATGTGACCAGATTTGGAAAGTCAAGGTTAATGAGAAACTGTTAATATGAGAGAATAAATCCTATTTTCTGAGCACATTTCTCTGTTGTTAAGATGATCTTATCCAAATGTATCCTGGAGACACTGAACTCATACTAGTGAATTCTGGAGGCACGCATTTCTCTTTGAGGTGGATGAAGTTTTGGAGGAAGAGTTCAGTTGGAGCTTATGTTATGGAGAAGACTTACGTCTTCTCACTCATTTGTTTATAGAAATGTTTTTAAGCCTTATTTTTAAACAGGGAATTAATTCCCTGCAGTACTTGCAGTACAAGCATTTCAGTAACCAAAAGCTGATGGTGAATCTGACAACTAAACCCCAAGCTTCCTGAATTAATAAGTATTGGTCAAAGTAACACAAATATGAACTATAAATACAACCAGAAGGCAATAAAATAAGTGACTTGCAGATAAAGTCCGTAGGAACTGTGAAGAGTTTTGTGTGTATCTTTTTTTCTGTGAAAATGAAATTGTTCACCATCTAAGATGGACAGGAAACGTGTTTTTTTGTTTGTTTTTTCTCCCTCTTTTGCAAAGCCTGGAGGCTTTCAAAGAGGAAAAGCATGGCAGTTTTCTGTTGGTACAGCAGACAAATGGAAGAGGTGGGGGGAAGAGAAGTTGAAGTACAATTTGTATAAGCAGTTCCATGCTCTCTCATGCTTGCAGTATAGTTAATTTCTAAGAGAATCCCTCTTCCAATTTGATCTAGATTCACAGAATCACAGAAAGGCGGGGGTTGGAACAGACCTCTGGAGATAATCTCATCCAGCCCCACTGCTTGAGCAGGTACGCCTAGAGCAGGTTGCACAGGACCGTGTCCAGGTGGGTTTTGAATATATCCAGAGAAGGAGACTCTACAGCCTCTGTGGGCAGCCCGTTCCACTGCTCTGCACTTTCACAGTAAAGAAGCTTTTCCTCATATCCAGGTGGAACTTCCCATGTTCCAACTTGTGCCCATTGTCCCTTGTCCTGTCCTTGGGCACCACTGAAAAGAGTCCGGCCCCGTCCTCTTGACACCCGCCCTTCAGATATTTATAAGCATTGACAAGATCCCCCCTTGGTCTTCTCTTCTTCAGGCTAAACAAACCCAGGTGTCTCAGCCTTTCCTCATAAGAGAGATGCTCCAGTCCCCTGATTGTCTTTGTAGCTCTCTGCTGGACTCTCTCCAGTAGTTCCATGTCCTTCTTGAACTGGGGAGCCCAGAACTGGACGCAGTACTCCGCCCTACTGAAGCCACATCTGGAGTAGAGGGGCAGGATAACCTCCCTCGACCTGCTGCCACACTCCTCTCAATGCACCCCAGGACACCGTTTCCCCTGTTGCCCACACGGGCACGGTGCTGGCTCATGGTCACCTGCTGCCCACCAGCACTGCCAGGGCCTTCTCAGCAGAGCTGCTCTCCAGCAGGTCAGCCCCCAACCTGTCCTGGTGCGGGGGGTTGTTCCTCCCCAGGGGCAGGACCTGACACTTGCTCTTGTTGAATTCCATGAATTTCCCCTCGGCCCAGCTGTCCAGCCCGGCCAGGTCTTGCTGAATGGCAGCACAGCCTTCTGGTGTATCAGCTGCTCCTCCCAGCTTGGTATCGTCAGCAAACTTGCTGAGGGTGCGCTCTGTCCCTTCGTCCAGGTCATTGATGAACGTGTTGAACAGGAGTGGACCCAGGGGAACATGGCTAGTTACGGGCCTCCAACCAGACTCTGCCCTGTTGATCACGACCCTCTGAGCTCTGCCCTGCAGCCAGTTCTCCATCCACCTCACTGTCCTCTCATCTAACCCACGCTTCCTAAGCTTACCTATGAGGATGTGATGGGAGGCAGTGTCAAAAGCCTTGCTGAAGTCGAGGTAAACAACATCCACTGCTCTCCCTTCATCTACCCAGCCAGTCACACTGTCATAGAAGGCTATCAGGTTGGTCAAGCATGATCTCCCCTTGGTGAATCCGTCTTGACTACTTCGGACAACCTTCTTTTCCTATACGTGCCTGGAGATGGCCTCCAGGATGAACTGTTCCATCACCTGTCCGGGCACGGAGGTGAGGGTGACCGGCCTATAGTTCCTCAGATCCTCCTTCTTGCCCTTTTTGAAGACTGAAGTGGCACTGGCTACCCTCCAGCCCATGACCTTCCAAAGATGATGGAGAGTGGCTTGGCAAGAACATCCACCAGCTCCCTCAGCACTCGTGGGTGCGTCCCACCGGGGCCTGTGGATTTGTGAGGATCTGGGTTGCCTAAATGATCACTGACCCAAACCTCCTCAACCAAGGGGAAGTCTTCCTTTCTCCAGTTTTTCTCTCTCACCTCTGGGGGCTGGGATGCCCGAGGGCCAGCCTTAGCAGTGAAGGCTGAAGGAAAGAAGGCATTCAGTGACTCTGCCTTCTCTGCATCCTGCATCACCAGGGCACCCACCTCATTCAGCAGCGGGTCCACAGTTTCTCCAGACTTTGTTTTACTACTGTTCGAAGAAGCCCTTCTTGTTACCTTTGACATCCCTTGCCAGATTTAGTTCCAAGTGGGCCTTGGCCTTCCTCGTTGCATCTCTGCACACCCTGACAACGTTCCTATAGTCCTCCCAAGTGGCCAGTCCCTTTTTCCACATGCTGTAAACCTCCTTCTTCCATGTGAGTTTTTCTAGAACCACTTTGATCATCCATGTGGGTCTCCTGGCTACTCTGCTTGACTTCCTCCTCACAGGGATGCACCGATCTTGAGTTTGGAGGAAGTGATATTTGAGTATTCACCTTCTCTCTTGGAACCCCCGACCTTCTGGAGCCCTAACCCATGGCATTCCTCTAAGGAGATCTTTGAAGAGGCCAAAGTTAGCTCTGCTGAAGTCCAGGGTTGTAATCCTACTTGTTTCCCTGCTTCTACCTCTCAGGAGGATCCTGAACTCCACCATCTCGTGGTCACTGCAGCCAAGGTTACCTGCAAGCCTCACGTCCTCAACCAGACCTTCTCTGTTAGTATAAGGTCCAGCAGCACATCTTGCCTCGTTGGTTCCTCCACCACCTGTGTCAAAAAGTTATCCTCGATGCTCTGCAGGAACCTCCTGGATTGCGCACGCCTTGCCATGTGGCTTTTCCAGTGAATATCCGGGTGGTTGAAGCCCCCATGAGAACCAGGGCCTGCAGTTGGGAGGCTATTTCCCGCTGTCTGGAGAAGACATCGCCGACTTCCTCTTCCTGACCAGGCGGCCTGTAGCAAGTGCCCACAACAGTGTCACCCATATTTGCCTGCCTCTTAATTTTTACCCATAAGCTCTCAACTCGTTCTTCCTCCACCCCTCGGCAGAGCTCAATACATTCCAGTTGCTCCCTCGCATAAAGAGCAACTCCCACACCTTGCCTTGCTGGCCTGTCTTTCCTAAAAAGTCTGTAGCCATCCATGACAGCGTTCCAGTCATGTGAGCTATCCCACCGTGTCTCTGTAACTGCAATGAGTTCGTGGCCCTGCGACCACACACAGATCTCTAGTTCCTCCTGTTTATTCCCCATGCTGCATGTGTTGGTGTACGGGCATTTCAGAGAGTTAATTGAGCACACAGGTTTCCCTGGAGGGGTGCACAAGGACCCACTGAAACCATGCACGCACCTGAGATGGTTGGTCTTCTGATTGTCATCTTGTGAGGCAGCTGAGGCACCTTTGTGGCTGGTCTGGTTGGCCTGGCTTATTCCTCCATTGGATGTGATGGCATTAGCATTGCCACCTTGCACCCCGCCATTCGAGTCCTTCAGTTTAAAGATTCCCCCCACTTGCCGCGTGGGTTCTCTGCTTGTTCTTCTCTCTGCTCTGGGATTTTGAGATTCAAATGGCATAGGCATAAAATTATAATGTCTCTAGAAACAACTAGTATAGGGCAATCAGCTACTTGGGCCTGTTGGACATTCTGATATTTCCAGTTACCACATGAAATGGGTGTGACATCAGCATAAAAAGCCTGTTGCAAATTGTGTTTGAACTTCACATCTTGTTAGGATGCAAGATTGTTTTTTCCACTGAATTTGCGAAGGCTTGGTTTGTGGTTTTTGGACCAATGCACTTCTATTTTTGTCATCAATGGTGCAAATTAAATAATCAAGTCAGAGACTGAAGTAGGGTGTAGAGCTAAAGGATTTACAGTTTTTAATCACTTAATGATCGATCCTCTGCCTATTTTGAGCTGGGGGGATATTTGCTTTCTGTTGATATTCCTCATGTCTGCTTACAGGTATTAGATTCTAAGTAAAAAATACCACCACTGTGTAATGAAGGATATTTCCTGGTTTGTCGTTTCCCCCCC
>WEKW01012263.1:49705-92445 GCA_013389905.1 Sula dactylatra | reverse complement strand
GGGGGGTCGGTCTCTGCTCCGAAGAAACCTGTGATAGGATGTGAGGAAATGGCCTCAAGTTGTGCCAGGGGAGGTTTAGATTGGATATTAGGGAAAATTTCTTCACCGGAAGGGTTGTCAAGCCCTGGAGCAGGCTGCCCAGGGAGGTGGTGGAGTCACCATCCCTGGGGGTGTTCAAAAAATGTGTAGACACGGCACTTTGTGACGTGGTTTAGGAGGCCTGGGGGTGTTGGGTTGATGGTTGGACTTGATGATCTTAGAGGTCTTTTCCAACCTTAATGATTCTATGATTCTGTGAATAAGCTGTATAAGATTATGTTCAAGATGCAGTAGGATGCTTATTCAAAAGTCATACTACACTGGGCACCATATTTAAAATGGGAAATTATTTTGTGTAGGATTTACATTGGAAAGCATTCAGTTTCTTAATGGTGCATCATTGAAGAGTTTTGAGTACAACAAACTTAGCTTAATTACTATGATACTGGTAAACTGTGTTCTTCCTAATATGCAGTGCTGTTCCTCAGGCCCTTCATCTGAGCAAAAGACTGACCCAAGCAACACCATGACACCCTAGAACACAGTTTTGCACTATTATGTGCTTTTCGTATTGTTTCCTGCACCTTGGTTCGAATCTTAGCTGTCTGCATCAAAAATCAAAGATTAGGAGGCAAAAAAGCAGAAACAAACAAACAAAAAGGATATTAAGAAGTGAGCAAATTGAAGCAGTTATCAGTCCCTATGTTGCTTGCCAAATATCTTTTTGTTGTATTGTTTTGTTGCCTTAATGATGACAATAGCAATTCAATTCACTTGATACATTATCTATACATAGTTTTAAAATAATAAAGTTGTTGACTTTCTTTGCTTCATTCCAATATGAAAAATCGGAGAAAATGTAATTACTAAGCTTGGGTTTTTTCCTCCTATCTTTTCTTTGGAATGGTTTGAAACAGCTAAACTTCTCTGTAACTGGAAGATGTATTCTTTCCTCTAGGTATGTATATTATGAGTTTAAAACATTTTTGAAGGGTGTATGTGCTAAACCTCCACCAGAGAGATTTGGGCCACTCTTGAACTCTACCCGAGAGGCACAAATTGCAGGCTAAGGAGATGGTGGCTTAAACCGTCTCTTAGACGGTGTTGGGATTTCCTGTGAAGAGTCAGTCAAGCAAGTGTAAGCGTTCTCCAAGACTAGCTGCTAATGACGTCGTGGGGCCAAACCCGGGAGATGTTAATATGCTGGTGTAAAGCCAGACCGTGATTTTTCTGCTCAGTCTGTAGAGTCCTCCGCTTCCTGGAGGCAAGGGGGAGACCACCCACCCACTGTTTATGGTTGGTAGTTCTGTGTAAAGCAGAAGCGTGCAGGAGTGAAAAGTCCCAGACAATAACTTATTTTCAAAGACAGTAGTTGCTGCTATTTTATTTGTGTGTATTAAAAATTTAGGGTTTGTTTAGCCTGAAGAATGCTCTGGTAATTAAATTGGTTGTAATTTCATTCACTGCTTTTTCTGTCCAATTTCAATAGAAAGTGAAACCTGCAGAGAATGGTTTGCAGCAGGAAACAACACTTCAGTATTTCATAAAAAGGAAATGTGAATAAAAAGTTAATGAGAAATGTTTACAAAATGTGTTAGAGGGCTTTTATTTAACATGGTGACAGGGCTAGAGAGGTGTTTGCTAATGAATTGTGTTCTGCTGTTCATTCTGACACAGTAATTGTGTTATGAATAAATGTCAGATGCACAGCTGCTGCATGCCTTTGAAAATTATGGGTCCTTGAAATAGTTTGGTAATGGAAAAATAAGTCAGAAGAGTGTATTCCAACATATTTATAAATCTGAAAAGTTTATATCATTTGTAGGTGACTGAGATCATAAAGACTATCTTGCTGAGAAAATTAGTCTGTCTTTCTGTGCAAACACTAAGTGTATTTAGGGACATGGCTTTTACTTTTGGTCCAAATATGTTAGAGCAGAAGTGCTGGATCTTAGGTTTTGGATCTTAAATGGTTTTAATTGTGAAGCATGACATGAGATTTATGTGGAGGAGTTCTATTAAACAGATTGTTTGCATTTTCATGGGTTTCTTTTTGAGATTTTGAAGGTGAAAAGTTGGTGGTTGAAATGTGAGAATTTAATTTCCAAAATAACCATTCAATAATGAAATTATTCAGTGTAAAATTTTATGATGAATGTATTAGCTGATAAACTTGGGAACCTGTTGTAAATAATGACAGTCGCTAAGTAGAAAGTAATATTACAGAAGAAATTAAAAGTATTGTCAGATAAAATGATTAACAAAAGTGAAATTAAATGACACACTTCAGCTACTGCCAACCTCCACAAGTAAATCAGTTCTTAGATGTCACCCAATTACAGTTTAAACCTGTAATATGCCAGCATAGGTCTCAAGACCTGCCTGTAAAGAGCCTTTGATATGAAATGGCAACACGGGGACACTATATGATGCAGTGTGATGCTGAGGAAGCGGACAAAAGTGTATTGTCTGAATTTTTGGAAGGTGCTATTCCAAGCATATTTTATATGCGAATTTTAACCTTAATAAAATTCCCAAATTAAAGAGAGTTGTGTATAGGTCTGAATATATCTTTAACTGAAAACTGTTTTGTTCTGTGAACATGTAAGGGACACTTGGCAGAATTACTTAAGAAAATGAATTGAGGGCCAGTTCTCGTAAATATATTCCACCAAAATCAACTTTAAGATGCTGAAAGGTTTAAAGTGTTTCTAAAGTAGAACTGATTTGAGCAAAAATACATCAGTGATATTGTGCAAGCAGATGATGTGTGTTTCCTGCAGTGGCTAATTGCTACTAGCTGAGTAGTAATTCAGTGCACTACATAATCCAGTTGTTACCAAAATATGTAGATGACTTGAGGGAGGATTTACTGTTTGTGCCCTTGGCAGGGGAGCAGAGCAAAAATTTGAACATAGGTCACTGGTGGGGTGGGGAGTTTTCCACAGTTTTGCATTCAGCCTTCACTGGGGTAAGCTGTTGTCCAAAACTTACAGAGTGGTTTAAAGTGTCAAGCAGAGATACTGTTGATTTCACAGTGACCCCGTAGTACATTATGTAGTTTTTTTCCTCCCCCAGTGCTAGGTAAAAGGAGAATAATCTTCCTGAGTGGTATGAGGCATAGCAGTAGCTGTATGCCCTCTGATTGATGTGCCTGAATATACCTTGGGAGTTGTTTCTGGGCTTGGGATGATGACTGGGAGGTGACATTGCTCAGCACCTCACACAATATGATCCATGAAGATTTGCAAAGTAAAACATTGCCTTAGGAAAGGAAACAGTGCTGAGCTTGTGGCAGCCGCTGTCCAAACAGTTGGCTCTACTTGTTGTTTAAATATTAACGCTGTCAAAGTCCTGATAAGAGATTGTAGTTTGCATGTGGTGTAATGATCCTATACAATCTATTCTTGCTTCAAAAGCTGTCCCTTCAAAAGCAGTGGAACAAGGAGTGAGACCAAATTTCTTAATTTTTTTTTTTTTTTTTTTACCTGCAAGTTTTCTTTTAAACGCTTTCCTTGCTAGGATAGTTAATGAATAGGAAATTTCATAGCTGTTTGAAACAAATGGCCAGCCAGAAGAGCTGTGCATGTTTCTTTTGAGATCACTTTCTTTTGCATTTAAGATATTTATTTGGCTGTTGCGATTTTTTTATGTATCTCGTGGTCACCACCGGTTTATTTGAAAAGTACTATATATATACATCTTCTGATATTTAAGCACTTGTGTATATGGCAGCCTCTCTTACAACTTATTCTGGTATAATAACTATTGTTGAGTGACATAGTTTTGGGTTTAGGTGGAGACTGAGTTTTAATGTGTTTTGATTTGCGGAGGACCTCCCTTAGAGTTTTTCAGCTAGCTATAAAGAAAGGTTAGGCAACCTGAGTACTGTGCATAGTGGATGGACACAGTCTGTGTGATCTGTGGGAAATGATCTGGGTGTTGGAAACAAGCTTGGTTATGAGTCTTGAAGTATTAGCTCAGTGAGGTTAATGCAAGTTCTTAAACCACCTGATTAGAAACGTCATCATACCATTTTCAAAGTGTTGAGGTCTACATTTTTGTATGTGCTAACTTGGAGGCTGGATGTAGACTGGATATAAGATGGTTTTTCTCAGTTGCATATTTTATGGCAGAAAATGTTTGTTTAAGGCATGATTGTATGTTAATTAGAAAACAAACAGGTTTTTCCTGGCCAAATTATTAGAAGTTTGCTTTAAATTAGGACAAATATTTTTATTTATATTAATATTAATACACTTCAGCATGTGGTTTGTAATTGAAAAAGTGGATTCTATAGCAGCCATCTGATTTTAAATAAATAATTCCAATATTGTCTCACTTTCTACAACATTTTCCTTATAAAATTAAACAGAATGGAATATGAATTCTTTTTTTTTTTTTTTTTTTTCAGAATATAGGAAAGACAAAGTAATTTTCCTATACCTAGCAAACATTAGATAATATCCAAAACTTGGTGAAAGAGCTCAAATACTAGGAACTTAAGTGTAACAAGCACTTTGATTTTGAACTTTTACAGAGTAATTCACATTTACATTTTGGTTTTTTGATGGAGATTTGCCACCCACAGGTGGGTGGCATAAATGTGGAATCTGTAGGAGCTACAACCAGACTGATTTTAAATCTTGCCTTTGTATGTATTGTTAATTAGATTAACCATCAGTTCAGCCAGCACTAAGCATGCTGATGCTGTATGTGGAGTTAAGTGGGAGTGCATGAGAACATTTCTATTCAAATTGTAGAGCTTTTAGATATTTCCTTATGTCTGTTCCCGTTGTGGAAGGGAGTAGTCCAACAGTGCCTCGAAGAGTCTCCTAAAGACTAGGGAAAGGTGCTACTTACAGCCTTCACATTAACAAAAGCAATAATCATGCCAAGTAGCAGCGCGTGTCTCCCCCATGGTACAAGTTCAGAAGTACAGGAAATGTACGGGATAAAATGTTTTCATGCTTTCCTGTTATTAGCTTTGCTGGGATTTCTTAAAAGTAGTTGGTTTTGAAGTTATATAGATGATGTTTGATCGGTCCGTATTGCAGTGAAAAGGAAGAGACGTGAGGGATGAGATACAGGAAGATGGTGAAGTGGGCGAGCAGAGACAGCAGACTGCTCTGACCGCTTGCTCACTGCCTTGACTCCTTCGCTGCCTTCACCCTTTGCCCCTCTCATTGCCTTGCTTTGCAGTCTGTTGTACATCCCCCTCCCTACAGTACTTCTTTGTCCTTCTCCATTTCTGCATTTCAGGTTTGTTTCTGCCGCTTTGTTTTGTCTCTTGGTTTTTGCCAGGAGACCGGTCCTGTTATTCCTGTGCTTGTTTAAATACATCTTCAAAGTTTTCTGCCCGCCAGATAAGTACTCACTACTTGCAAGAGGAGAACGATAGCTCTATTGGAAATCCGGCAATTCAGCTGCTTTTCGTCTTATACATTTGTTAGAACTTGAATATCAGGGTGACTTCTCTCATTTTGGTCACGTAAAGAAGAAATTTTCAAGTGTGGTTTTGTTTGCTTCCTCTTGCATCTGATTCAGAGCACATTTTTATATGTTGAATAGCACAGTTGAGACCAGTCTTCGGTGTCTTCTGGCACCAGCAAACCTCTGGAAAGGAAAAAGAATTCTTAGCACTGATGTTCTGATAAAGTTTTATTTCCTCTGTCTAAACTGAAAAAAACCCCAAACCTCTTGAAATGAAGCTGCAAAGAAGGAACTTACAATTTTGACAAAAACAAATTGTTCAATAAAATTATTTAAAAATTTTAAAATTTCCAAGCTATAAAATATGTTTTCATTTATTTGGAATGACTCAAAAGGGTGTTTTAACTCTGAGCTGTAGATTTTTCTTAGAACCATGTTTCCCTCTCTTAATTTTTAAAAAGTTGGCATTAAAAAATAGTCAGTTTGTTATGTAATAGAGGGGTGTTTAGAGAGATCATTCGGGTACTGGTGTCTATAACAAATGTTGGTCAAGGCATGCATATATGAACTGCTGTGATGTCTCAAGAGGACAGAAATTTGGACTTACACCAGATTTACTTTTCCTGAGTTTCTTAGAGTTCATTTATCAAATTCCAAGATGCAGTAACTGATTCCTCATTTAAAACTGGATTAGAGAACACTGAATCTGAGAGGAGGGTTTAGGGTTTAGCTTTCTATTTCCAACCGAATCAGTAGTTACAAATGTGACTGTGAAAGCTACTACTGGTGTTTGAATACAGAAAACAAGGCTTGTGGCATAGAAAACAAGGCAATAAGAAGTACCTGAGTGATGGCACTTTTTAGAACTCCAGAAGCTGATCAAGATCTTTCCAGAGAAAATGCTACATAGAAATAGCGAGAGAGTCTTCTGGCAACGCACGCCTCTGGGCTGAGCGGAGAGAGCAGTACAAGGCAGGGAAGTGTAGCGTGCTCTGTGTTATGTTGGCGCTTTTATGGTGCGTTTCTGCTTCTGCGTGTGTTTGCAGAAGCAGAGACTCCATGTTGTGCTGGCGGTCTGAGTTGTCTGAGGCATATAAAGGAAAAAAGACATATAAAGGGGAGCAGGAAATCTGAGACATGGTTAATGATGTACCAGCTTTTATGAGTGTAAAACTTTGGTGTGAAGTCAGGCTGCAAAGCCACTGTGGTGACTCGAGTGAGTTATGTTCTCCCTTTGCATGGAGAAGGCCACAGCTTGGCTGTTCAGATGCTCAAGTTACGATGATAAGAAGACCCTGGCTTTTTTCACTCGTGCAGCTGATGTGAGTATGTTCTGCTGCAGCAGCTCCCGCCAGCAAGAGCTGCTGGTCTGTGTTGCTTTTACAGCTGTTTTGCCCACTAGCAAGTTACGGGCAGTGCTGGGAGGCAGGAGGCGTACAGGAGGGTCTCATCAAGTTTGTGTGTGTTACTGTTCCGGGCCAGTACGGTTTCAAATCTCTGCCTAGTTCAGGGGGGACAAACAGAGTGCTTAAAATAATATTTGCTAGTTTGTGTAGAAGCTAATTTGGATGCTGATGCATTGTTTTGTTTCTTTTAATTTGGGCACCTGTGCCTAATAACATAGGCACAGTTTGATGCTAAAAAACAGGTCTTCAGCTCCTACCGTTGAAGCAGATGGAGCATGTGGAAGTAAGCCAAATGGAAATGTAGTCTGGATGTTCGTGGTTATGCCTAAGAGAAAAGATGTGTCTTACTTAGGAGAGTGAATAAGAGTCAGTGAGAATAAGCTTTTTTCTCCTGAAATACATTTTTCTGAGAGGCATGAAAGATGCTTTATTGCATTACTCAGTTGAGAAAGAAAATCCAAAATGGTAAATTATTTTCCAAGTGGTTTCCCAGAAATGGGAAGTGAAGATGAATCCAGGTGCTGGTTTAGAGGCAGCTGTTTTCACAAGCATTTGAGAGAACATATTGCTTTTGCCAAATAAAAATAACGTAAACTCACATAGAAGTTGAGTTGCTTTCTGTGCTGAGTCATGAGATTATTTTAAAAACTTTTTCAGTCCCTTAATGTAATGAAAAATATACTCATTAACAGATAGTAGCTAGTGGATGGAGCTACTCAAACTTACTAATATTAGATCTTGTTCTGCTGTCTCTGTGCATGTTGAAGACAATTTGCGCAGACACAGTGAAGTTGGTCAGTCACGTAGGCATGGTATCAAAGCAAGTTGTGTTTCCTTGCATGTTTGCAAGTGCAGAGCTCTGGGTATTCAGCTATAAATTTGTTTCATAATGTTAGGTAAAACGTTAAAAGCAAGGTTAGCATTCTCAAAAAGGTGTTGTGACTTGGTACTATTGTATGAAAGCTGCTTGGCTGGTAGAAAAGAATCCGTCTGACAGAGTGCCTCAGACCTTAAGATGGCTTTAAATTGATCCATGTTAGTTCACTTGGCAGACTAAATTCTTATGGGAATAATCCCCTTGCTGTGAGGCTCCTTGTATCCAGAGGAGCCTTGAACTAGCAAGGCAGCGAATCCCGTCAGAAGCCCTCTTTCCTTGCCTGCTCTGTTGGATGTTAGGAAGTTGTAGCCTTCCGAAGATGGAGGCCATGTGGTGCGTGTTCCGAGTGTCACAGACAGTGGGAAATGTAAGTACCTCAGTAATAAAAAAACCACTACAAAATCAAACTTCTACTGCAGTAGCCTGGCCTGTTTGTTACATAAGTAACACTAAATTTTGACTGAGAACTAGACCTTCATCTTTTAATATTAAATAGTTATCATTTGTTGTAATGCAGGTCTTAAAAGCTTTTTTCTCCATAGTTTACAGTACAAGTGATACCAAAAAGTATTGTGTAAGAGTGGTTTTAATGGTTGTGTTATTCTTGAACAGCAGTACCTGAAACTTTTCAAAAGTTAAATCTAGCTTCAGAACAGACGTTGATGTCTGTACCTTGTACTGAGCTGATCCACATATCTCAGAAAATCTCCGTTGTGTGTGCTGTGCATGCAGCTACAGCAACAAACTAACAGCGTTAATATAGGTAACAGAAGATTCATACGTTCATATTTTTGTTCCTTTTTGTGGAAAACATGCAGCATCTTTTTTGGAAACAAATTGCCATTGAGGGGACTGTGTCTTTCTTTGTTCTCATTTTATATTTAATTTGCTTTTCAGGTTTGGTTTCAGTTTCCTTATTTTGTTTCCCAGTTTTTGAGATGATGTTTTTGTCATCTCAAACCCCATTCAGAAGCTGACAACATTACTTTCCTAGAATGAGATTTCTCCTCTTCCTCCATGGCCTCACCCTCCCTCCTTCAACTTCCTTTCTCATGTCTTTCTCCTGTTGACACCTCTCATCTTGCCCCAAGCTTCTCTCTCTCCAAACCCTCCGACTTCACTGCTTTCTGAAGGTTACGTTTCATGCGTCTTCCTCAGTTAAGCATTGCTTTGTTTTGCTGTTTTTGATGCAGTCTCGTCCCTGACGCTGCTGTTATTGGTATGAGTGCAGCAAGGGAATTTCTGTGCAGTTGGAAATATCTGTGAGCAGTAAAATTAGTGCTTGCCAAGTAAAAATGGAAATATATTGGAGGACACAGTTTTAAGAAACATTACAGTTAGTGTGGGATAAAAGTACAAGTACTAATGCTTAACAGCTTCTTTGAAATTTTGGCATTGAGGCTGTTTCCGTCGCTTTGTTTAACATTCATCAACTTGTGTACATTTTAACTGATCTCTGTTTTAGATTTGAAGTTTGATATAAAAAATGGAGAAGGTGGAGGCGTAACTCAAGTTAGGTCATTGCTGGACATGGACTGTAACTTCAAAACATTTGCTCCCAACCTGTGCTTATAGTGAAGTTTGTGAATTTTATTGCTGATCTTAGATATTTGAAATTCTTTTTTTCTTTTTCCCCCAGAGCAGTTGACCCATGAAAATTCAGCTGCTTCCTACAAACGTTGCCTTCCAATGAGACCATAATACCTATGTGTCGTGGTTTAGCTATAAATTCAGTCTAGCACATTCCAATCAAATCTGTTGTTATCTCAAACCCGCCATGCCCCATGTTGGGCGCCAAAAAGGACTGTCGTGGCTTAGCCCCAGTCAGCAACCCAGCACCACGCAGCCACTCACTCACTCCCCCTGGTGGGATGGGGGAGAGGATCAGAAGAGTAAAAGTGAGGAAACTCCTGGGTTGAGATAAAGACAGTTTAATAGGGAGTTTAATAGGGAAAGCAAAAGCCGCGCACGCAAGCAAAGCCAAACAAGGAATTCATTCCCTCCTTCCCATGGCAGGCGGGTGCTCAGCCATCCCCAGGACAGCAGGGCTCCGTCACGCGTAACGGTGACTTGGGAAGACAAACGCCATCACTCCCAACGTCCCCCCTTCCTCCTCCTCCCCCAGCTCCATGTGCTGAGCATGAGCCATGTGGTGTGGGACATCCCTGGGGTCGGTGGGGGTCCCTGTCCCGGCCGTGTCCCCTCCCAGCCCCTTGTGCACCCGGCAGAGCACGGGGAGCTGAAAATGTCCTTGCCTAGTGTAAGCCCTGCTCAGCAACAACTAAAACATCTCCGCGCTATCAACACTGTTTTCAGCATAAATCCAAAACGTACCCCCATACTAGCTACTATGAAAAAAATTAACTCTATCCCAGCTGAAACCAGGACACTATGACAAACTACTAGGAGAATATTGGTATCACATAAACTTTCTCTTTCATATTGTATGTTATATAAAACCAGAGTGCTTATAAAAGGGTCACTTGATTGCAATATGTTTTTTCCCAATTTTATGTCTCCAAAATGACTTTGTGCATTGACTGCAAAAACTGTGGGAGCCTGATGTTAGTAAAGCATGGCCTCCTCTGGTAGCTTATTCTTGTCTAGGACAGAGAATAGTTTTCAGCGACTCATGGTGTGTTATGTAGGTGCATCTGCTCGTCTGCAGTTGATCTTGCATTTGTTCACTGGTAGGCTTCTGCTGAGATTGACTGTAGTGGGTCTAAATAACACTCTGGATATTGTGTTTGGTTTGGACACACTGTATTGGACTGAAATGCCCAACTCAATTCATGTGGAAGAGGTTCATTGAACTCTTAAGTGCTGCTGGTGTTTTTGTCATGAACAGTTAGGACTGAAGTCGGCCTTAGAGTTTTATAACCTGTTACCAATCTGGGATGTGTTCAGTGCAGTGCCCTTTCACAAATGCTTTTAAGCACAGTTCCACATGAAATATTTGGAAATGCCTATAAACCTTGTAGAGTAAAAGTGAGGCATAGCTCTATGTACTCGAAGAGGCAATATTAATGTAAAAAGTTACTGCATCTCCTTTGCTCTGCTCCCTTTGTCATGCCAGTGTACCTGGCGGTGTGGCTGATCTGGGAAATAAGCAGAGGAGCTCATCCGCCCTTTGGAATAAAATTCCCTACGTCTCTCTCCGTGTATCAATTCTCTGATGTAATTTATGACATGACCATGCTAACAGTTGGGTTAGCACAGCTAAGACAGTAGCAAACTGTAGTGTTGGGCGGGCAGAAACAAGTGGATAAAGAGCACAAGGCAGAGGACAGAAATTTCTGAAGTCAGTAGTGCTGGTGAAATCCCAAGAGACATCTTAAGTAATGGCTAGTGATAGGTATCTGTGGTTTGCTCTTATTTATCACAGTATCTACATCTAAAATACATAGTATGATCCCTTGATCATCTATGTATTAGACAGTGATATAGATATATATCTATAGATATATATATATATAGATACAGATGGAGATAGAGTGATCTCTACTTGAAGAACTAAAAATCTTCTTTTAAATCTCCAGACAAGTGAAAACTGAAGAACAAGTCCCTGTCTGAAGGACATCTCAGATGAGCCACTTAACATTAACAGATATATTATAAAGAAATTTGATTCCTCTCTGCAGTTTAGAGCTGGTGCTGCAGTTCTTAGATTAGTATCAGACATATTGGCTGCTGTGCATCTTAGGATATTGATACAACAGAAGAATAAAGTGTTCTTCAAAATAGTACTTAAAGCTTTTTCTTCCTGTAAGAGAAATAAGAGTACCTGAAACCCCATAGTGGTATTGGAGCATCCATGAGTAACGCGCCTTCCCACTCTCCCGGCCCCCCCCATGACAGGAAGAGTTAAAGCAAATATTGTTTTCCTTAACTAGAGATGGCATCACGTCATAAAGCATAGAGTGCCTAAGTACCATCTCTGTTTTCTGTTTGGGGAAGGACTTGGGATGGAACAGACCAGGGGTGTAGAGTTGTTACAAGATGTGGTTCTGACTCTCTTTTTTAATAATATGGGCATAGCACCTAATAAATGTTATGCCTGGTACAGAGGTGAAGTGTTTTATCTTCAGCAATTATTCTCGTGTTCAACTACTTTTGTATTTGCGTTGCTTGTATTCAAATACTGTTGCGTTTTACAATGTTAATAGGTGGCTGGCTTGGGAAAAAACATTGACCTAAATAGATGTACGTTTTAGATAAAAATGAAAATTCAAAAATGAAGTAATTTTAAATGAACTACCCTTAAGTGTCTTGTTTGTCTGTCTTTTCTGTCTTCTAACTGATCTTTTAGATGGTAAGCTTAATTTTGTCATAGGCAGCATAAGGACAGCATCAGTGTCAGTGCAAAGGAGGATATGATGTCAGTCAGTCACCAGCTAGCACAGAAGTTGTATTTTGTAGGTTATTACCTAATTAATATTAAGTACAAATATATTAAAAACATTTAGAAAAAAAAAAAGAAAATAGAGAGGAATCCCACTTTCCCTTGGCTGTGCAGTTCTGCAGTGGCATTTGGGAAGTGCAGTGCTCTTTCTGGTGTAAAGATACATACATAGATAATACAACCTGCAAGCTGCTGCATGTTCAAGGGAACAAAGCAAGAGAATAATGAAGCAGTAGCAAATAAAATTAGCGAGTTAGTTTTTCTCATTAGTTTTGTAATTTTCAGTATAAAGATCCAGCTCAAGGAGAATTAGCTACAAACATAATGAGAACATAACTCTCACTTTATTTTCTTTTGCTAGAGTAAGTGTAGTTATATTTTTAATCTAAATGAACGGACTACTAGGGAGAAAACCAAACCGCTGCTCTTACCAGGTTTCTATAATCGAAGTTGATAGTATTGCCATTCCCATTGCAGGACGTCCTCCAAGTATAATTTTTTTTTATCCTGCATCAAAGATGATAAATAAGAGTGGAAGACAGCGCGAGTCAAAGTGAGTTATGCCTTCCTGTATACTGTGTATCTTGTTGTAGTGTTGAAGGTAAGTGCAATGCTTTTCCTATGGACTGATCCAATCCCTTGTCTCTTCTGGTACAGAAGAGAGATCTCCAGAGCATGGTACTTGAAGATAGCTTTGGGCTTTTGTAAGCCACTGTGAGCAAGTTGGAGGGTAACTGCATCAAAGAGGACAGCTCACTTCCCTTTGCACTGCCCACTGTAGCAGGAGATTTTTTTTTTTCTCCCAGAGGAGAGGACATACAGTGTGTGTTTACCCCTAATAAATATCCTTATCTTCAATGTTTGTGTACTGGAGTAACAGTCCGTGGTTCAAGTATGAGTTGGTACCATTCAGCAAAGCCACGCTCTAGTTGAATTTAGAGTCAATGGTTAAAGTAAATTCAGAAAAGGGAGAAGTGTGGCAGTGACTGGTTCACTCAAGACAGGAAGAGAAAGATCTTCCTCTGCTTTTAGCAGAAGAGAGGAAGAAAATAGCACAGTCTCCTTCAAATATCTTTCTTGCTAATATCAAAATTGAGAAGGAATCAGTTTAAATATTAAAGTGAAATAATACAGTGGGAGTGAAGAAACCACA
Organism: Sula dactylatra; assembly: GCA_013389905.1. Lineage (NCBI taxonomy): Eukaryota > Metazoa > Chordata > Aves > Suliformes > Sulidae > Sula > Sula dactylatra. The sequence goes on along the minus strand of WEKW01012263.1, from coordinate 79,135 downwards.
TGTCACTTAAACTCCAGGAGGCATACCTAAAACAATATTTGGGGTGCAATCAATAATGAATATGAAAGCACTCGTTTCCTTCTAAAACATTGGTATGCTAATTTTAAACATCCAAGGTCAAGAACACTGAAATCTATACAGAGTACAAACTGGTGGTTGCAGTTTAGAGAATTAGTTCGTTCTTTTCAAACATGTAAAAATAGTCTTTAGAAGTCTGTTAAAGGACAGTGGCAAAAGAAATGTAACTTTGAAAAACACACAGCATTGATTTATGTCCATTCCCATTAAAAAAAAATTTCTGTTCAAAGTCTGAACACCTTTGATAATATCACTGTTTGATCATTAAGGATTTTAAAATGGAGCCTTACATTTAGGAAAAAATTAAGATTACATTAAAACGTGCTGTATAAAATGCAGAAAAAAAGCTGATTTGTCCTTGATTGTTTAGTGTTATGACCCATATGAAATATGGTAAAAAATTGTGGTATCATCAATAAGAGTGTTTACAAAGCATTGAACGTGAGCACTTGATCAAAGCTGAATACAGTTTGAAGACGCTGTTTGTAATTATAGGTTATCCTTATAAAGTTTTATTATGAAGGGAACTGGAATGATTTTAATAGCAGCTAGGTTTTGCAGTACTGTCTTAGGCATAACCTTTTATATTCCTTTGCCCTCCATGCAAAACCTGAAATGTAAGAAATGCACCAGAAAGGACAAAACCCTATTTCATTCCCAGTCTTTTACAAGGATAGTATGCTTGAAGGCGGTCTGTTCTCATGCTGCTAGCTGCAGCCTTCAAGTGCTCTGTTTATATCCCAGCAGTGCTTGAAGTAAGGTTGTCATTCTTTAAGCAACGTCTTAAAAAAAACCCAACAAAAAACCCAAAAACCAAACCCCAACAAACCCAGACCAAAGCAAACCAAAAAACCCACCCCAAACCTAAACACCCTGGAGGCATGGTGCGCGTTGGAAGGCATTCACAGGACCAAACCCATGAGCTGGGAGCTGCAGACGGGAAGCTGCTGCGAAAACTCCCTCTCCCCGTGCTTGCTGTGCTTGCTTTGGTGAGTGTCCCGGCCTTTTGGACGAGACGATCCAAGGATTAACAGGACTGTGCTGCTTGTGCAATTTGGACTTTCTCAGTTCCTTATAAGAGCAAAACTGTCTAGGGAAGCTTTCATGCTTTTGGACTAGCAACTGTAGTCTTGCCACTGACCTCAAGTTTGAAAAAATGGGATTTTAAGCACAACTTTTGTTTAATGTGGATACATTTGTGTCCATAATTCGGTACTGATTATTAAAGAGTTGCTTATTAGAGTCCTAACAATATGGCATTGAGGTTTACAAATTCGGAGCATTCAGCGCTCGCGCTCTCGCGTGCTCCCTCTCCCTCGTCACGTGTAGTTACATCTGCCAGCCCCGCTGTTCCAGTTCAGAAGTTTGTGTCATCAGGGGTATCACTCCCTTTAAAAGGGATAAAATGTTAAAAATGTTCAGTGCGCGAAAGGAGTGGGAGGAGGGGTTGGGTTAGAGAGAGGTCCAGTCTGCCCTTTGCTATTGCTGGCAACTACATTTATGCTTTTCTTTTAACTGCTGTCCTAGAGAAAAGTCCTGTTTACGTCAGTGATGTAAATGTATGACATCAAGTGTGGCTTGGTATAATTTAGAGACGTGAAAAGAAAACAACAACAGAACTCTTCGGTTTTGGGTATTTCTAACTTAATGTCAGATGTTTTACTGAAAGAGAAAGATAGGCCCAGCCTTAACCTGTCCTTTTGGACATCAGGTCGTCTGTCCTCTTATATCTTCCAGAGTGTTTTTTTTAAATTCTGTTCTTCTATCTCTCTGGCTCTGCTTGCCTTCCTGGTGCCAATCTGCCCTCCTCCCCACCTCACCTCTCCTTCTTACAAGGCTTTGGAGATGATGTTGCATCTTTTATAGTTGTTGATTCCCCGGGGCGTTTGAAGTCCCAGCAGTTTGCATCTCTCTAGTTAGCTTATCTACAAACAGAAAGAGGCAACACCCAGGAGGTTTTTTGTCTTGGCAATTGTTTTTTTTAGTCTGGAGAAAGACTTTCCTGCCACTTTATCCGTGGAGACACTGGAGAAAACGGATGCAAGCCGAGCCTTCCCGAGGGCAGTGCGCGTATGGTATCCCCGGCCCAGGAGGGAAAGAGCGGAGGTTGGCACGCCCGGAGCCAGCCAGGCTCGCCCAGCACTGCGGCACCTCTGAGTCCCCTCTCTGAGGTCCCCTCTCGCAGCTGGGAGCTGGGGCTCTGTGTTGAGAGGAAACGCGCCCGGCTGCCAAAACCAGCTCTTTCGAGTTGCCCTTGCTCCCTCTGCAGAAGAGCATTTGGCATCTGGTTTCAGAGTTGCTGGCAGGCTCCTGTCACTCACAAAAAACTTGGTTTGGGATTGTGAATCTCTCTGCCGTGGCTCCCTGGGACACGTCGGCTATTTTCCTCACTTAGTGCTTTTACTTACTTACTCTTCCTTATGTAGTGCTGTTATGCCAGCGCTAAGCCATGATGGGAAAGAAGGATGGCGTAGTCCTCAGGTGTATTTCCTGAGGATGTAGTTCAGTGGAAATGGAAGAATGGACATGGACAACGAGAGATGCCAGAATTGGGATAGCTGAAGGTGATGTCAGTGAGGAAACAGGCAGCATCCCACAGCTGGTGATTACTCCTGTGGAAAGTAAATTTATGACTTTCCTTTGGATTGTAGCTGTCGGTGTTCTACAACTGAAGCTTGGATTTATTTATTTGAATGAGATGAAAATCAGTATTTGGCTCTATGTGAAGCTTTGTGTAATCATAACTGGGCTATTGCAGTTCTACCTGCTGGAGGTCTGCAGACTGTTGTGTTCCTAAGGAGGTGTTGGTGTGGGTGCCAAGGCTGTGAATTCTTTCACGTGTTTGCCTCTATGACTTCGACACCTCAGTGTAAAGCCACAGCAGTATTTAGTAGAGGCATATTTCCATAGCCGGAATTTGAAATTTGCTGTTTGTTTTTAAGAGCCTGTTAGAGGTGCCATTATGTGAAAAGAGGGGTTTGCTTTTAGGCCCTCTCTTTTTTTTTCTCCTTTTCTCTTTTTAATGAGTTTTCATTCATTCTGCCTTTTTTGAAAAGCCCTTATCCTTTCTCCTTCCCTAGAGGCTTGTGGTTTGATTAAAACTCAGCAACACAGAGTGCTAACACTTACGATACAAGAACAAGGCATATGGAGAGAAAATGTTCAATTTAACTCACAAACACCCTTTTCTTGGAATAATATGCTCATTAGGTCAGCAGCTGTGTAATCACCCTGGAGCTCTCTGGCTACATGTCCTTTTTCACATCTGTCAACCAAGTTAAACGCAAATGTAAATGTAACAGTTCCTAGAGGTCTTTTGGTTCAAAAATTAATGCTGGATTACAGTAAAATATTAAGATATGTTCACCCCCCCGCTTCTGTGCCAAATGAAGTATCGATCCAGGGTTGTCTGGGGCCTGGTAAACTGCAGAGTAGCAAAGGATAAACCCTCTTGCTCAATGTAAGTCACTTGAGAATGTATTTATGCATAGCGGTTTCATCTTATCTCTGAGTGACCGAGATGCAAAATGACGATTTCTCTTTTTCTCTTTTTCCCACTCTCTCTCCAATCTGATGGATGAGTGGAAACAGCTTAATGAAAACTCAGTCAGCATGTGTGTGTGAGTAGCAGTTCTGGCTTTGGAGTATGCTGGATACGAGACACTTGGGATTGGCCTCCTAAGAGACTTACCCTAGTGGTGCAGAGTGTGTATGTCTTTGTCTTCTCTAGGAACATGGGATTTCTACTTGCTTTACCTTTTTGGTTTTCATAGTCCGCCCAGAGCTCTGGGCAGTGTATGTATATATCCAGATAATTAATATGTGCATGTACGTATCTCAAGACTCCCTACCTTTCAGTACTCATATGCGTGATCAAAAAGTAGCATGTCAAAAAGTAGGTTGGTAGTGGAAGTATTTTTCATGGGCAAATAACTGCTTTATGTTACGCTAATCTGTTGCTATGTGTTTGCTAAATAAATACTCTTCAAGGGAGGGAGTAAAGCTTAAATTTTCAACAAAATGCAACACTCCAATACTAAGCTAGATGCCCAGATTTTGAAAAAAAAAAAAAAGGCTTGGTTATGTAATATGGTTGTGAATTCTTGGTGACTTTTTCTGTGTCTTAGAAAAACGTATCCTGATTTAAGTGCATACACGGAAACAACCGCTTTGAAGATCTAAGCCACAAGTGAGCGTTTCTAGGTTTTATTGGCATAAACTATGAAACTGTTGCCATCAACAGTTGATGTTGATGATGATCAACAGTGATCAACAAAACATGTTGATCACTTCATGTTTTCAGTTTAGGTAAACATCAGCAATATAAATACGGGCCTAGTCCTGACAGCAGCTGTCAATAGCAAGGAAATGTTGCCTGTTTGGGGAGACAGTGAGTTGCAAAATGATTTACTTCTGTTTCCTCTAGAAGTGGAAAAGTATTTTTAAAATGTACTTTGTCTGTTCTTGAACTGCATGATTTGTTAAGCTCTGTTTTAAGAAACAAGATGAAAAAGTGCCCCCCACCAACATGCTTAGTAAGACACATTTTAGACACTCCACTGCTGCTGTCAGTATGCACAGGAATATCTGACGTGATTTACTGAAGAGTGTGGCTGCAGGAAATGACAAAATAACGTTTCGGCAAGGGATATGAAAGTGCTTATGTAAACTGGAGAGTCTGACCTACAACCGTAAGTCAAGTGAAACAATAATAAACACCAAGCCAAAAAAAATCTGCTGTTCAAGTCATTAATGAAGTAAAAAGTTAGTGTAGTGCGAGACCGTTGCTCTTGCCAGGTGTGCCCAAAACAAGAATGAGGAGCAGAGCCACTCACTGGGGCACAGGCAGAGGTGCGCTTCCTCTTGCAGGGCCATAGATTTGAATTTCATGTCGTATTTTGCATGAACTGGCTATATACTGAAAAACAAACCTGGATGTTCACATCTTCTTGAAGCAAGTGTGGCTTTGATGTGACTTCTGAAGAGTTGCTTAACCTCTGTCTGATGGCGTTACTCAGTGCAAAGGAGCTATATTGAGGCGGGCGCAGGTGGGACTTCCTTTTATGCCCGAAAGCCTCTTGCTAACGTCTCCCAATTTCAGGTTGGCTGCAGGAGAGTCACAGAGTTATTGAGCTTTCCAGCATGAAGAGATGTAGTTGTTCCAGGATGTTTTAGAATAGAAGTGCTTCTTTTTTCCTGTGTCATAGCTAGATGGGAGATAAATACAAATCTTTACTCAGTAGTTAGTTTTCACTGCCTGTTGCTAGTAATAGCGAGTGTGCAAAGGCCCTGCAGCCCTTTGTACAGTTGTTTGTTGCAGAACAGTGCCAGCCATGGAAGCCCTGTTGTTCTGGACTTTGTATGAGCAAGGAGCGCTACTTTTGCACTTAAGCTAAGATCCAGTTTAGCCTCATTCAGAGCTAGAGGAGCATCTGTCTGAGTCCTTGCTGTGGAAGAGAACTGGGCAATCATTTAGGGTTAAATGGGTAAAATGGATTAAAGCTCTACTGAAAGGAAGAGAGCAGGGCAAAAAAAGCACATGACAAGCATTAAATTGAATGTTATGGACTTTCATGTGTATGGTACGCTGTAATTTTGGAGTTCAGAATTGCACTGTGTTATAGCTTCCCTCAAGTCAACTGTATAGGGCTTCAAACTAGAACTGTTCTGAAAAACTCCGGAGTCTGTCTTTGTCACTTTGTTGAAAATCAGATACTTTGCCGGGTTTAATTTGATTGTTTTGATGAATGTCTATTGAAACTCTGATTGTTTTTCTGATAAGTCAGCCCGTACCTAACTGCGACCTTCGCCATGGACCTAGAAACTCAGGAACTCTTAAGAGTTCCTGCAGGGGCTCCCAACCAAAGAACTGAAATTTCATGTGGAAGGAGAATCTTTCTTTGCCCCACTTCATGCTGGAGCAAATACATTTAGATGTATGTGATGTGGAAATAGTGTGTTGACCAGAAGCGGTGGGTTCACGTATGATTACACGTGTAAGTATTCCTGACATTTTCTCAGAACTCTTCAAAGAAACCACAGCAGCAAGAACAAGACTCCTCAGCAGAAACCGTTCTGTTTCTTGACAGAGTGCTGTTTTAAGCTGTGCTTTAATAGAAGCGGAAAACGGGCAAGCACTACCTTTTATTTTGTGGAAGTTGTATCTGTTTTCAGTTATGTATTTTAATCCTAAATACACACTGGGGTGGTTAACCATCTTCAGTTCTTAATTGTTTTGTTCTGAAATAGAAGAATAGAGACCTCTGCCCATTACCCTTCCCCTTTTGTGATGCCCACATGGCCATGCTTCATCATGAACTTCTGGAGAACGCAGGGTGTCTCTGGGGAGATACTGACGGCCTTTGTGATGATTATACTTTTTTTCTTAGTAGATTATCCAGTGTTCAATTTCTGACAGAAATCTGCCTGTTGGCTTCCTAGCGTGTTAGTTTGCTCTTCCTGCAGTGCCAGACCTTTTCTGTTCTAAGAGCAGTGAAAATTACCAGTAGTCTTCTGTTTTCTTTGGTCATATAGTTCCTTTCTCTCTACTTTTCTGTGTGTGCCTGTTCTCATAAACACTTTTCTGGCTTCCTCAGTGTGGTGTGTTTTTTTTTTTTTTCCCTTGTGTGTGTGTGTGGTTTTTTTTTCCCCCTTCCTCTCACCCCCTTTAAATGAAGGTTTCACATCGGTTCCTGAAAAAGTTTTTCTATTCCTCTTAATTTATAAGTTTTGCTATTGTTTGTGTGTGCGTTTGATAGCTGTAAAATGTAATTTGGTGGTACATTTTGGGAATAACATTTGCTAGTTATCTTCCTAAAATACAACCACAGTCAGCTGCAGAGAGTAACCCATTCTTCTACTGGGTTTGGTCACGCTAGATAAGTGAGAATCCCTCTAAGGAAAGGGTTTGCGTGGGTGGAGTAGTTTGCAAAAGATCTTCTGTGTGCTGGGGAATAACGCGTTGAAACAGGCAAAGGACGTTTGGTTCACCAGACGTGCCCCCTCTGTTTTGACAATCATCAAACCTCTTTTCCCGTGATTTTGCCATTCAGTGTTCACCCGTCTGTCAGGACAGATCATTTTGCCAGCTATTGAATTTTTGGTTAACGTCCCACGATGTCTTGTCCCGTGTGGCTCCGCAGTCCTTGCAGTCCTGCCTCGGGATTCTCACAGGTGTGCAGAGGCAGGTTCTTGTCTGGTGCAGAAACCAGAACTCCCCGGCAACAGCAAGACTTTTTAAAGGAGTCTTTCTTCCTTTTTGACCTTTTGACTAATGTGAAATAGTTTTTAGTTAACTCCACGGTTTATTCAATCAAACTTTATTCACAGTTTCCAAAACTCATTCTAGGTTGCATTGCAGTTCTTCTGTTCACCGGGGAATTAATGTGCCTGCACCTTTGATTACGTTCAAAGCATATTTATTTGTTTTTATTATTCGTTGACTTTTCTGTAAGGCAAAACCAGATTTTCTGTGACGTTAATTTTCACAGCAGCTTAAATGAACCCAAAATAGTCCTTTCACAGGATATACAGGAGTGGTGTAACTTAGTTCATTCTGAATTTTGCTTATCTGCATATGGGACGTGATTCACTTTGGAGGCTTTGTAACTTCAGTTTAAGCTCTGTAGTTGGTGATCCTTCTCTGTGGTTTTTACTTTGTCATTCTCCTGTCTAAACATGTATTGTCCTTCCTTTGAGAGATGCACTTTTAACTCTGTGTTTTATGGTCAGGTCAGTCTTGTAATTAGATCTTCAAAAATAAACAATTTTAATTGTAGAGATTATTCCCAAATGCCCATGGAATGTAACTTTGCTGTACTGAAGTTTGATACTACGAAAAAACCACTTCTTTGGAAATTTCACTTCAGCTTAATATAGACTTTAAGTTGTAAAGACTCAACCTGAAACTTCTGGGAAGTTCAGGGGAACCTTACCATTGGAGGTATGGAAATTCAGACAGTGTGTCATTTTGGCTCTTTTTCTCTCTCTAACACATAAGACTTGCCAATCTGATAGTGCTCAAAATAAGAGAAAATATTTGTGACAGAGAGGACTTGCTAGGCAGGGTACAAGTTGGTCTTGTATTATTACAGCTGATAGCAAAATAACTGCATGTGAGTGACTATAGGTACATGTATTCTACCCTCCGTAACGTTCTCCCTCTCTTATTGTATAACCTTGAACGCTTATAGGAAGTATTTTCTTAGAATGACATCTTCCAGACTGCTGCAATCTTCTAAAAATCAACAAACCTTATGGACTCAAACGTGCAGCTTCTTTTAACTGTTTGGCTAATGACGAGATTACCTTTCCTTTGCAAGCCTGGAAAGGCGGCTTACTGCTGATTTGGCATTTGGCTCCCTCTTCTGGCTAGTTTTCGGAAAAGCTCAGATTAATAGCGAATTTTTTTTCTGGAGTTACAATAAAAAAAAGCATTCAGTGCAGTCTGTAAGGTAAAATTTGGTTACAATTACATCCAGGTACAATTGCAAATTGAATGTCAAATTTGTGTCATATATGACCTAGTTTGAAATCCATTTAAATTGTGCTTTTCCTTGTGCTAAAACTTGTAAATAAGAGATTTCCCTCTTCTCTGGGCTCCCATCTCATCCCTCAGTACAAAAGCGCTGAAGACCAGCTCATGGGAAATGTGTGGAAGTTCAGCGCACTCAGAGTTTGGCACAGCCAGATTCTGCGTCTCTTTATATCATTCGATGTGAAATGGTGTTGCTGATAATTAAACAATAGAAAACGAAATATTTTATTGCTTCTGTTCTACAACTAATCATGGTTTCTGTTTCCTTCTTCTCCAGGTGATAGAAACACTTTCAAAACTTTCTCGCACTCCTATTGCAATAGGCACAGGAATAAGGTACGTTGTTGCCCTAGTGAATGGTGGGAATAATGCCTCTTGCACGATGGTCCTTGGAAGAGCGGTTAGAGGCAGTATAGGCAGTGTCCCCCAGTAAGAACTTCTCTGGTTGTAAACCGGCTTGTCCAGTGGACAGCTAACCAAGGCTCTGGACCTCTGAGGAGCTCTGCAGGGTATCTTCTACTCCTGGTGCTCTTACTGAAGTGTCTGGACTACATTAACTTCTTGTGCTGAAACACAACGTGAACAAATGAGTAGTTGGTATTACAGAATTTGTGTGATAATTGTGACACATGGATTGTAAGTCAGGCTGATGCAGTACGGATCTGTGCGAAGATAAATGGGTTTTCTCTTCTTTCTCCCTTCCAAAAATCAGCAAAACTGCCAAGTTTGTGAGATATTTGTTTGCAACAAGAAACCAAAAAACCCCAGCCAAACCTGACCTCATGAACTATAATTGTGGGCTGTGAGAGATGGTGAAAGACTTCATGCTCCCGTGTTCTCCGTACTTTTGAATGGTTTGATTCAGCAGTCTTATCATATATGAATGGATGATGTTTTTAAAACATAGACAGAATTCCCTAGCCATACCTTCCTGTGATGCGTGTCCTGTGCTAAAAAGAGCAGTTAATATTCCCAGCTGAAAAACCGTCAATGATGTGCATTAGTGGTGCTTTACAACGACCCCATCCACTAGAGTTTTTTATTATGTTAAGTATCAATTCATATATAGAAGTCTAAATACATGTATACTGTTCATTAGAGAAAGAGGGGAACATACAAACATTAACATACAGTAATCTGTGTGAAAATTTTAGAAACCAAACAAAAACCAACTATGTGACTAGACTAGCGCTGCCTATAATTCATGCTATTTCTCTTTCTATAGGCCCTTCCCTACAGAAGAAAGCGTCGATGATGAAGATGTTTACAAAGGTCTTCCTGATTTAATAGAGTATGTTGTAAATCTTTAGTAAAATTAAAGATTTTGGCTTTCAGTTGTATGCTATTATTTATATGATGTTATGGAACGCATAGTTTTAATGAGAATGGGATATTTATTTGATTTAAAAAGATATTGTTAGCCATTGTGCTGACCAGGAAGAATTAATTACGAAAGCTTATCTGAATGATTGTAATACATTTATATATATAAGGAAGCATGTTTCATAGAGGATGCTGGTAGCAAAGTAAATCATGAATACATTTTACAATTATCTGTCTGTACTATGAGAATGCTTTCATAGAATTACAGTATCGGTTGTAAGGGACCCAAGGAAATTGTCTTGAACTTTCAAAGAAAATGCATGTTTGGATCATAATTCAAGTGGTTCATTTCCCTAAAGTCAATGAAATTCTTCCTATGAGTGTATTTGCCTTTCTGACTAAGTGTTTGCGGGATTATGAATTATTGCCGATTTATACGTTGGCTTTAAAGTACAAGTAAGATAGGCATGAACGTACTGGATAGTAGTGAATGGTAGACTGCAGCTTTATTTTGCAGACTGGTGAAATAAATACATCTGGGCACAAAACACTGTCAGCAAGCACTGCTCTTGTATCCTACGGCTAGGATCTCTCGCGATCCATTAGGAATCGTGTTGGACAAGAGCTAGGATCAAAGCTCACTGTCCCAAAGCTCAAGTTCACCATCACTCACCTCACTAGTGCCCATCTGGCTCTGTCTTGGCTCTGGCCACGTTGTATGTTGCTTGCTGTGATGTGGTGAAGTAGCTGCTGTTCACACTGTGGGTTTCTTTCTTTACTGCCTATAAAGAAGGGAGACCCCGCCATGGCTGGCATCGCTTAACTTATCGCCTTCCCTGCAAAGCTCCTCCTTGCCTCCTGCAGCTGACTGGCTGTCTCACAGACTCGTAGCAGCCGTCTCTGCTTTTCACTCTGTGTAGCTGAACGTGCGGAAGGGAGGAGCTGCAGTCTCCGCTGAGACCCAAGTGGGCTAGAGCTGATGTCCTCATCTCTTGGGTGTGGTGGCATTAGCGCTGTTTGAAAATAATATTTCTGTCAGTTCTTGAGTAGGTATACAAACTCAGTGCTGGGAGACAGTCTTTCATTTAAAAAAAGTTAATGAGTCATACCAAAGAAATTGAGATTTGTACCTCTTTTGCGTAAGATACAAATATAATTGACTGAAATGTCATAGTTACGTGCTGTCTCAATTGGGGAGGAAGTGATTCAAGAAGTACTCTCTTCATAAGAAACAAAAGTGCCAGTGAATGACACAGATGGCCCACATTTTTAGTTTATCTTAATTAGTAAGTGTATCTGACAAAAATTAATCTAATTGTCCCTGAGTTTAAATGGTATATAAGGAATTTAGAATTAATTTAAGGCTTTCTGTCAGAAAGAGCTGCAGTGGTTAAATGTTTCTGTCTGTACGCTGACTTTTTGCCAGCTTTTCTTCCCTGGAGCGTAGGTGGTAAAATGGAGTGTGTCTGTGCTGCGTCTGACACAGCTGCTAGTGTTTAATGTGACATGCCCGCGCACCATCATCGCTGGTGCAAGCTGAAATGTTAGACTAACTGGAACACCTGAGCTTTCTCGCTCTCCTGGGGCTTGGGATCTGTTGGAAAAGGAAGGGATGTAAGCAAGTCCTGTCTTCTGTTGAATCTCCCCGATTTTTTTTTTTAATCATTCCATCTGTTGAAACTTCTAATGCTTGCTTACTTTATCCTTCTGATGTCCTCGATTAAAACAACAACAAAGATGGTACATATTTAATGAGAAATAAAAAATTCACTTGGCTTCTCTATATAGACCTGACTATAGACATAGTGATTTTGTCTGGCATTTCCAAGTAGTCTGTGTGGCAGCTGCGTTGGCAGCAGTTCTCATTCATTTTGATTTCTTTGAAATCATTAGCTTCTGCCAGGAGAGCTTCTGATATCCTGTTCTTGAGTACTGCCGATCCACTTACAGAAATGGTTGTCCTTCCTAGTTGTAGTGCACCGACCCTCAATTTGTTTTTTACTCTGATAGATTTCAGTGTTGTCTTCCAACAATACAAATCTCAAAGTTATCAGCTCATCTGATCAAGCCTCTGTATTATTATGACGGGACTACTTTCAATATCTTTTAGAGTTCTTTTGTAGACATACACTAGGAAATCTGAGTGAAAGGATGATATGGGCTGGATGTGGTCCTGGTGCAAAGCAGGCAAAACTCCGGCAGGACTGACTCCGGTGAAGCCGAATTAGCTGATGGTAGAGTTGAGCACTGACTTTATGCTGAGGTATTGCTTTAGTCTGGGTAATAGGAGGACACTTCTTGTGCATAATCTGCTTTGTTGAACTGTCTGATTTCCAGTTTGAAAGATTGCTTTTTTTTGTTTTGGGTAGCTGAAGGCTGCCATGAGGTGATCGAGGCACTGGCGTATGGTGTGGAGGTACAGCCTCTCAGCTGCTGGCTCTGCAGTTCTGAGTGCGTTTTAGCCCAGATAATCCCTTCTGTCAGCAGGAAGGGTACCTGTGCCAGTGTCCCACGTCCCAGTGCAGTGGGATGCCGGGCAGTGAGGAGAGGCAGCTCCTCCGCACTGGGTGTGTGGGGAGGGGGTTGAAGAGGGGAGAGCAGCTGAACAGCACCTCATGGCAACGCTGTCCCGACAAGCAGGTTTTGGTGCCTGGTTGAGTTCCTGTGCGGTTCTAAATTCGCAGTCTTCAGTGTTGTGTTGATTTCATACAATCATATTTTAAATGCGTTAAGGAAAGAAAATTAATGGACTTATTTCCCTTAATGAGTTCTTTTCATTAGATCTATTAATTAATCTGCTTGTTTACTGTAGAAATCTTTTCGTATGAGGAGTGGTGCCTTGCAGAGCTGATGGTAATTTGCCTGTGCTCCGCAGCTTTTTTTAACTGTCTTTTCCTTTTTCCTCTCAGTGAAACTGGTGTTGATGAAGATGAGGAGTTGTATGATTGCGTCTATGGAGAAGATGAAGGCGGGGAGGTTTATGAAGACCTAATGAAAGATGAAGCAGCACAGCAACCTGTACGTTTTCCGGTTCCTAGCTATTTTCAAACAATAGCAGTTATATTTTTGAAAGTTAATATTTGTGAAATTATCTCTTTAGTTTCACTGAAACTTCACTCATGCTTAGTTGCATCCAGAGCTGTCACGTGCAGTGCGTTATCTCCTGAGTAAGACTTTGCAGGCTGTTTTGGCAAAAGGTCGAACGTTGACTATGGTAATTTTTTGGAAGAAAAGTAATTTTTAAATTAAATACAGTAATTACTTAATTTATTAAGGTTACCAGTTATGAATGGTAAGATTTACCAGCTATTTTAAGAGCATTTAAATTAACTGCTTACTTCAGAGTGTCCTACTTCAAAAACTAAGTTACAATATTATGAAATGCTGTTGTTACAGCCATAATTTGGACAATTAATCTAACAAGAACAACTGATAATTGTTCCATACCAATGAAATTCCTGCTTATTCAACCATGTAGTTTTTTGTTGATTGTTAGGTTGGTCTTACTGAGAGTGGGATAAGAGCTTATTCCCTTTATCATATAAAGGTACCGTGGTCAGTTTTCGAAACTGTCTTGGAAAAAATCTAAAATTAGGCAATAAAATTTACTTGCTAATTGGGAGAAACCCTGGTGTACCTGTCTGCCTTTCCTCAGAGATGTGTTTTCTGATCTGGAAAATCTTATCTTTGTGGCCATGACAGGATATGTTTTTTAGGACAGTTCTTTTCTTCCTCTGTATTGACATGAAGCTATGTTATGTTTCTTGTTGTCTTAAGCTGGAAACTTGCTTCTACTTTTCCATATTACTTTTTAGTAATATAGTTACATGAAGAAGTCTAAAGATAAGGCTAAAATTATTTTTTTTTCACCTTGTGTGTCTTTTCAAGTACAGGAGATACTTAATGTGATTTGTGTTCTCTGCTTTTATGGTGATTCCCCAAGGTTACCACCGTCTTGTCTTTGGGAAGTTTACTGACTTGTTTTAATCTCTGTTGTTTTGAGTATAACAATATTGTTTTCAAGCCTGTTTTTCTGTTAATACAAAATTCTTCGGGTAATGTGTGTAAATTAAGGATGAGATAAGCAGAAAGTTATGTTAGTTTTTCACATTTTGCTTAATTTTGCTTAGCTCCTAAAGTTTAGGTTATCTGATGAAAACCAAATAAAAAACTGAGTTGAAAAAACACTGGTTTATATCTAATGAAGTTGCATTCACTTGCAGGCAGGATGTTTTAGAAAAGTGTCTGAATCATAGGAAATCTTTACTGTGATCTTGTTTTGAGTTTTTATTTTATACTGAAACTAAAAATGCATTAAGTTTTGGGTTTCGCATAATGAGTGTGGGTGGCTTTTTTTTTTTTTTTCTTCAACTGTAACAGTTGGTAATCTGTGGCAGTTGGTTCTGTGTAAACTTTCTCTGATTCTTTCTTGCTTGCAAAAGTCACTCTTGCATATCTGTGTTTCTAGCAGATGATTAATATAGCAATCAGAACTCTCACATTCTAATTTTAGTTGCATCTTAGCCTAGATACTTCAGATTGAACAGACTTGTATTTGTTTCTCATAGAAAGTAAATGAAAATTGAAAACATGGTACAGCAAAATATTTCTTCCACATCTAATGAATGGAGATATTACAATTGTTTTGCTGTGACAGCTCTCATGAATGTGGTAATTATTTCTGGTTTGTGATAAGCTCTTGCCAGGTTTATAAGTACACTGCGTGCTAACGTGATGATTTTGCACAGTTCTTTTATGTGAATCCTACATGAGAATTACTTCCGTATAAAAACCACTAGCACAGGACAATCTTCAAGTAGATTTTTAGAAGACCCCAATACTTTTCAGAGTCTCCAGTAGCAGCCAAAATTGCTTTGCATCTCCCTCACCCTTGATTTATCGTCATTATCTTCTGAAGTAAACTGTTCAGCTAAATTTTCTCTAGCGGTAGCTGACCTTCAAAGGCAATTTTTCTCACTTATACTGGTATAAGTCATTATTTCTTATTTCCTCTCTCCTTTTGCTTATTGCACTCATTCTAGAAGTTTGTGGTACAGATAGCAAATTAATATGTTCATTTCTGTCAAAAGTGCCTATGTGAATGATCTGTTCGGGTTAGGTGAGCACAAAACTGAAGTGAATTGTTTTAAGCAGAATCCCAGGATTTTGTTTGCATTGTTCATATGAGAGTTGGTAAAGAACAAACCCCCACATTTTGCAAATGGATATAAACTCTTATTGGGTACAACAGCTTCTCTATTGGTGCAAATACTGCAAGCAATTTGAACAGTATTGAGCTCATAAAGGTAAAGGTGAAAAATAACTAAAAGCCTGAATAATGTCAAATTATAATACTTTATTGAGATTAATTAACTATGGTTAACTGTGACAGTGCCTGCTTCCCCCTGCCAAAGAATTTGGGAATAAGTGATAGATTTTGAGATGAGACGGATCATCAGATGATGCTCACGAAGTACGTTTTTACTGATAATGACAGACTGTATTTTTGCAAAATGGTTACTTCTGTCTGCAGCTGACGGCACTTTAATGTTTGTTGTGGGAGAATTAATAACTGCACCAACTGGGTTTTAAAGAGCAATTTCTGAGATAACACAGCAGCTGGTAGATGAGAGAGAGAAGCCACGTTCCAGTTGCAAGAGCTGCTTGTAGAGTCCCATGGAGACATGGAGAGAAGGGTAAAGGAGATACATCAGAACAGCAAACAGAACTGTGAATGGTGATGAAGCTTTATGAGGCTGTATGACTTGCAACTTGGCACCTAGTTTAGGTGGTGGGAGTACATTTCCCACTCTTCATAGGTGGCCAAGCGATATCACCGGAGCTGTATGTGGCTCATGGACAGTTTTAAGTGCGGCTTGCTATTTGCTGTGGTACGCGTAGCAGGTGTGTCAAGTAGACTGGTAGCAGAGAGAGGGAGTGGAAGGAGTCTAGCTCTCGCACATGCTGAGAGCTAATTGTTAAAACTTCAGTTCAGAAGTTTTGCTATTCCTGGAGGAGAAAAGTCTTTTGTTCAAAAGCTAGAAGTCTATTTCTGAATGGAAAGAACTGCAGTACTAAATTTCTAGTCCTGACTTCTGCTGTGTTTGAGTAAAATCTAATCATCAGGTCTATTATGTGCAGTATGTGGATTCCCTACACTGGAAAAAAGGTAAGATACAGTCAGGGATATGCTGAAGGATGCCTTGGAAGGATGTTACAAACTGATAAAACGGCTTCAGAAAGGATGTGGCAGTAAGCCACTGCTTATTGTTGTTTTTTGGAGAAAACATTTTGGATCAATTACTGCTTTTAGTTGTAAGAGCCTATCCAGTTACTGTGTCAGGTCTCCAAGCTGACCTATATGTCTCCAGGTGTTTTAAGTCTTGCTTGACATGAATGCTCCCATATATTCTTCCAGGTATTTACTCTTTTATTTGAAATCACTCACATTTGCAAGTTACTGAAGCTGTAACACTGTAAATCTGATCTTCAGTAAGAGTGCTTGTAAACTATTTTTAGAGTCCTGTGCTGATAATTACTTTGATTTCCCATGAGCCTGGTGGTTTACATGGACAAATCCCAGGGTCTCACTGAAGACACATGCATACGTATGCAAGAGCTGAACTTAGAGGTCACTGCGCTTCCTGATTTGAGGACATGCTCATATTGTGTCTGAAGAGAAAGCTCCCCTTGAGAACTAAAAGGGAAAAACTGTAAATAAGTGCAAGGACTAGACAGAATCCAAATATTTATGGCAATGCAAAGTTACTTACATGATTTAGTTGCATTAAGTTTAATGGAATTATTAACTGCTCAGTATTTTAAATAAGATTTCTCCATCTGGATGTAAATTAAATGTGACCTTGTATTTCAGCTTCCAAAGTACATGCAGAGAGTTCAGTGTTTTATGTCTAAACATTAACTTTTCATAATATTCCTTTGATGCTGAATTTTAGTACAACTCTTGAAGTCATCAGCTAATTGAACATTAAAATATTCTTGGTTATTGCTGTCATCTTTGGAGGCTGCAGTACTCAGAAAATTTCAGGAAGCAGTTATCATAATTGCTTAATTCTAAACAAATAAATACATTTGTTGTCCATTACGTGCCTGTTAATGAATTAAACTTGACTCCATTGTAATTGCAGAAATATACTGAAAATGACATAAGAAGCTGTTGTCTTGCTGAAATAAAGCAAACTGAAGAGAAATACACTGAAACTCTGGAATCGATAGAGAAAGTAAGATACTATTTATAGAATTGTTACGTATGTATTTTTATAACAATCTAGAAAATATAATGACATTGTGGATGTATATATAAATTCTTTTTCCTTGCAGTTTTTCATGGTGCCGTTGAAAAGGTTTCTGTCAGCATCAGAGTTTGATACTGTTTTCATCAACATTCCTGTAAGTAATTGCATATTTAATGAACAAATATAAGGGTCGTAGCTGGTTATGATATATTTTTGATGTTACTGCACAAAATGATTATTTGAAGTACGGTGCACAATGCACTTATGAAGATATTAGGGTAGCTAATAAAAAAGGATGTGCACAGTATTGCAGTTTGTTTCTGCTTGAGGGAATAGGATAAGAGAAATAGTATTATCATGTCAGATACTCCAGTTATAACCACTCACTAGCTTTGACCCATAGAAGCTAATAATTTATAGAAGATGGGTTATGTTCCAATATGTGCTGGCATTTTAGTGATGGTACAAAGTTGTGCCTGTTAGGTTGCCTACTACTGTATGCTGAGCGGTGTTTTCATTAAGATTTCTATAGCTACTCTGCAAATCCTTGTATCTACCCTGGTTCTGCCATCACTGAAGACATATTAAAGTCAAGATAACTCACAGTTTTGGATTCAGAATCTGGTGCTGGAAAGGATAAGGATATCCTCTGTGAAGTCTGTAGGAGACCTCTTTATTTGACTGAAATCTTAAAGGTTTCTGTGATTATTACTTTGTTCCATTTATTTCTGACCTAAGTGTAGTAGTATTACAATTTATACATATTTTTAGTTGATATAAGTATTCAGCAGATGTCTTTACTTTATCTGACTCTAAAGGAAGTAATCAGACATGGTCTGAAGCCTCTCTCAACACAGACAAATGAGAGGAATGTTCCCTTATGAGGCACTCTGTAAAGAGGGTCCCCAGAGTGTAGCCCATGGGCCACACCAAACCTTTATTGCCTGTAAAAGATCACCTCTGTTTTGGTGATCTCTGGCGTGTTTTGCAGGCTCTCAGGGCTGTAGGAGGTGGTGTTGGGGATTTTCTTATTATGTGGGAACCTGGTGTCATGGTTTAGCCCCAGCCGGCAACTCAGCCCCACACAGTCGCTCGCTCACTCCCCCCTGGTGGGATGGGGGAGAGGATCAGAAGGGTACAAGTGAGAAAACTTGTGGGTTGAGATAAAGACAGTTTAATACGTAAAGCAAAAGCCGTGTGTGCAAGCAGAGCAAAGCAAAACGAAACCAGGAATTAATTCACAACTCCCCACGGGCAGGCAGGTGTTCAGCCATATCTCCAGGACAGCAGGGCTCCGTCATGTGTAACGGTGACTTGGGAAGGCAAATGCCATTGCTCCAAACGTCCCCCCCTTCCTTCCTTCTTCCCCCAGCTCCATGTGCTGAGCATGAGCCATGTGGTGTGAGACATCTCTGGGGTCAGTGGGGGTCACTGTCCCGGCCGTGTCCCCTCCCAGCTTCTTGTGCCCCTGGCAAAGCATGGGATGCTGAAAAAGTCCTTGACTAGTGTAAGCACTGCTCAGCAACAACTAAAACACCTCCACATTATCAACACTGTTTTTACTACAAATCTAAAACACAGCCCCCTACAAGTTACTGTGGAAAAAAATTAACTCTCTCCCAGCCAAAACCAGGACACCTGGTCTATAAGAATGTTATATGTAGTTGCTGTTCCAGCACCATCCTGACGGAAGCTAAATTACAACAATTAGTACGCTGATGATGATACCTGACAGCTTGCCGTATTTGTCCCACTATTAAAGTTTTCACCCTGAATCTCAATTGCTTTAATTTCCTTCTCTCTGAATGTTTGTTAGTTCAAAATACTGCCACAGATATCAGTAACCTATTTGTCGTCTTCAGGTGTGTCAGCTGCCTGCAGAGATCCCTTTGCTTTTGCAAACAAATTTATGTTCTGTCCTACATTTGTATTTCTTATTCATTGCAAATAAGGCCCCGATGTGCCCTACCTGAGTTACTGTAAACCTCTTTCCTAAGGCTCTGTGTGCGCAGGCATGTTATGTGCATTGAAAGACCTAAGGCCAGCCAACACGAAACACTGCACAGGGGTATAAAAAGGGCTTACATGCCATAAGCATAAGCCTGGGAGGTCAGCCTACTCACTACTCGTTAAAGAAATGTAAGGGGATCAGATCAGAGGAGTAAAAAGGACAAAACCTGTTTACTTGAAACTAGGAAGACACATAGTAAACTGTTATATTTAGGTTGTTTTACTTTGCTTTTCATTATCTGCATTCAGTATTCAGCTGTTACAAGGTAGTGCTTGTTTCTGACTCCAGTAACATTTCATAGGCGTCCAAATACTTTAAAAGAAATATACGGCTTGCCTGAGCCAAAAATATGTGCAAACGCTTTGTCTGCTCAGACCTTGTCTCTGCGGCAGTTCCTCAGCAGGAAGGCTGGAGGGCAGTGGAAGCTTGTTTAAAACTAAAAATAGCTGTTACGCAGAGCTCTACAGCAAACTGATGTGGAGAGCAAATGTGGTGTTCTCAGGACAGGATGGATTTGCCTCTCTTAAAGGGTTGTGGTGAAGGATCTGTGCTTCAGGGCAATGTTATATTCCTTATATAGACTCTGAAAGGTGCTTGCTGGACAAAATCATCTGCTGATGTCAAAATACGTTTTATTTTTAAGAAAGAAAACCTCAAAAAACCCAACCCCAAAATGACCACCCCAAACTATTCACCAGTCTAAAGAGAGTGTCTTTCATTAGGGCTCAGATTTCAAAGTTCTGTCCTATATAATGTATGTATGACTCTATATTTTCGTGTGTATCTGTGTACATATATGTCTATGTATCTATTATGTGCATACATAGGCATTTGTATGTACATCTGTATATATGTGTGCGCACATAGATGCATTTGTATGTACACCTATGCATGCATTTGAATCGAGGCTATATATGGACATACAGAGGGAGAGAGAGATGGAGATACTGAAGTGCTGGAACTTGCATTACCTTCTAATGATGTTAACATCAGTTTAAATTAAAATTTGACTTGGAATTGGAGATAGAAGCCCAAAAAGACATTTTATCCCCTTAGCATTAAGCTGTTTTTCAGGGGTGTTGCTTAGTTGAGTCCCTGTGTACTCCTGAGAAAATATGCTCCTGTAATACATTAATCGGGAAGCATTTCTGTAATAACGTCCTTGTCTGCTGCAACTTAAGATTCTGAGGATATGGCCATATAATTGCTAGCAAGTGAATTTGATCTGGTTTAAGTTTTTGCTCCCTCACCTGTGACGTGACGATTGACCTTGTGTGTACTCTTAGTTTTCATCAGTGTGAAGTGAAATGTTTTCATTTAGTTCACCACGCAATACCCTGCATTAAACCATCTTCAATGGCTTTTTTTCTTGAACAGTCCTCTGTTTTTCACTGCAGTGGTCTGTACACCGCTTACAGTCAGTTACCCTGATTTCAAAACTCTTTAACCTGTTTTGACTTAATTTCTTGTGAATTCTGTGACAGTATCCATACAGTGTTAAGGCTGATATAATCTCCTGTAGTTGCTTACAGATTTTTGTATCATAGTGGACCAGTAAGGTGAGTTGCAACTATACTCAGGGAGCAAATCTTTCTGCAATATTTTTGCCTTTCTCTCAGCCATTAGTTGCCTGCTGTATTGGGAAACTCATTACGATTGCAGTTAACTTAGCACTAGAACATCACTAATTGACCAATGTAATGTACAAAACTAATTTTTCACAGCTCAGGGGCATGAATCGTTAATTTATCTTGTCACTGAAGCATTTCCTTGACTTGCTTAATTTTAAAATTATCATTATAAAATGAAGATGAATTAACAGTGTACGTTCCAAGCTAGAATAAATTAGTCTCTAATAGGTAGTTCTTGGAGTTTAGTTTTTCTTGTCATACTCTATGGAAGATGTGGCAAACCTGGAAGTTAGGTGCTTCTTCTCAAATGATCTGTTTTTCAATTTATTGAAATTAGTGGATCTAACATGAAATAATTTATTTTTTATATTCAAAGCTTTAAGTCATTCTGTTTTTTAAAACCTTTCCCCCTCCTCATTACTGTTTTTAAGGATTTGGTGAAAATTCACAGGAATCTAACACAGGACATCAATGATTCCATTGTTAACAAAAATGATCAGAACCTATACCAAATTTTTATTAACTACAAGGAAAGGTAAGATTTATGCACTCGTACTAATTGTGATAATCTATGCTCAACTCGGTAAAGTGTTTTGCCATATTTTTGTTTGATGAATATTTCTGAAACAGGATTGAATTCCATGTTAGTACACTTATTAAGCTAGTACTTGGTGTTTTGAGCCTGGAAATCAAGATAGGTTACTATCGCTACGTGAGCGCCCCATCTTCCTACCCCCAGTTTTGGCAATATTGTTACATAGACAGGTAACATCTATATTTTGAACAAAACTTAAGTAACTTATTTTGCACACCATTTTTTTTCATGCAAATAATCCCGAGTATTTTATAGCATGTACCTGTATTGTTTAACACCTAAAATGTTATAAAAGGGGAAGAAGGGGCAATATAAGGCAAGGATATGTATTAAGGCTGTTCCAGGTTAAAGAAAACGGAAGAGGTCGTAATTTGAAAGAAGAGAAAGCAGGTGCAAAAGAGAAGAAACAAGGGTCGTCTTGTAAGGTAGGGTAAGGATAAGACCCTACCTTGCAGGCATAGGTGTGGCAGTAAAGCAAACACGCTCTATCTTCAAGCTCTGAAACACAGTCAAGCTGATAACAGGACAGCTGTGGCAGCACGCCATGCCCTGTAGGCTAATTGCCAAATCTTTAACCCACCTTTTCAGATGGATTTTTCTGCCAGCACTGAACAGCGGTTGGACTGTATAGATGGACTTACACGCCTGTGGTGTTCTTAGCTGAAAAACACTTACACTGTGGGCTACAGTGCTGACCTACCTTGAAGTAACCCTTGCATTGTGGTTAAAAATTAGTTCCTTCTGGGAATGGAGCGGGAAAGACCTCTGGGAGCTAATTGGATTTGCTTGAGGGTGATGGGGAAGGAGGATTGTTGCAGTAATAACAGGTTTGTGAGAAACTGGACAGCAGCATCTGGAAAGCCTTAGACAGGAGAGTTGTTTTCTGAGGGAGGAGGGTGTCCCAGGCTGCCCATAAACAGTCTTGCCTTCAGAGACCCTCTGTCTCAGCTTTTATGTTGGAGCAGGACATAGTTATTTCCCAGGCTGTTAGACTTTCTGCTGCTGTAGGAGGGAATTAGGGGACAAGAAGTTGTTCTGGAAAATGCTTGTCTTTCAAAAGTGGTTCTGAAATATGTGCTAAAAGGGGAACAAAGGACACTGAGAAGAAACCTTAAGTTTATATTACACAAAAAGGAAACAGATGGAGATAGACTCAGTGTCTTAACTGTGTAGTGATTACAAGTAATCAGAAGTGGTAAGTGTTGAAGCAGTATCATCTCTTTAATTGTGAAAAAAAGTATTAAAAAAAAGAATGGTAAAGATTAGGTGAGAGAAAAAGAAATTTAAAAGACACCAATGGAAAGCAAAGCTCTTGGGAAACCCCAAAAAGGGGTTTTGAAGCATACAGAAGGAATCACCTCAAGAAATTTATGAAAAGGTGAAAGGAAACAGCACTCTTGCAATGGGACTAGCAGAAAGAAGCACTCCCAACAGGGGCAAGAAAGCTCCTGTCATAAAACCAGGCTCCTTCAAGAAGCATTGCTGCCCTTGACAACTATTGATATTCTCTTGAGTTTTCATACGCTATTATTTTGATCTGAGAGCTCACAGGATATAACCTGGTAGAAACTGTTGGAGATGGATCGGTTTGGATAACCTAGAAGTTCTTTAAAGGATAGCTGTAATTAATCCTGTTAAGCCTGTGTGACAGAATTATTCATTACAACCGTGGAAATCTACAGTGTTGTAAATACTGCAGACTGTTGTTCTGTTAAACAGCAGTTACACTGCTTTTTAATGAGTCCTGTATTTATCGGAACATATACATGTGAATATTAAAGGAAATTGCAATGATTTTACAGCATTATGAAGGTAGATCAAAATTGTACTCTCCTGAATATTCTTCCTTGTATTCATGCTGCCCATTGAAGTCCATGGCTAAATCCTATCCTTGCATCTTCAGGCACTGCTCCTTTTGAAAGGAGGATTGTTAACAATGCAGTTGTGAAAAATGATCAAGGACTTTTCTTAAATAACTAAATGTTCCTTTTATTCTTTATCTCTTGCTTTGATTTAGATTGGTTATTTATGGACAGTACTGCAGTCAAGTGGAGATAGCGATATCTTGCTTAGACAACATCTCTAAGACAAAAGAAGACGTTAAATTGAAGTTAGAGGTATCAGTATTTTTTAACATGCATATATACATATACATATATACTTACACGCATATACATACATACACACATATATAAAAATAAAAATAATAAAACCCCCACGTGTTTCTATGAATATGCCCTGCTTTCATCAAGTCAAAAACTTTATGATGAAAAACTAGCTGGACTGATACATGAATGTGTTTCTCTTCTTCTTCATTTTTTTGGAGGCTCTGATCAAATGAATATGTGAGCTGTTGTGGTATGCATCCTGGCACTGAAGTGAATGGAGTTTTGCTACTGACGACAGTAGGGTTCAGGTTTTTTTGGGAAATGATCGTCAGTGATAACCTTCTGTTTATTGTGACGTCTCAGCTGAGAACACAGAATTGCAGAATCACTCGGGTTGGGCGGGACCTCTAGGCTGACCGAGCCCTGGTCCCACAGCCTCACAGGACTTGCTGTCTGCCACAGCCCCTGGGTCCTTTCCAGCAGAGCTGCTCCCTAGCTGGTCAGCCCTCAGGGTTAGTGCCCTGGTTAGCGCGTACCAGGTGAAGGACTTTACCTTTGTCCTTGTTGCTGTTGGACATGCTCTGAAGGGTGTCACCCGTACCCCCCATCTGGTGCTGTCTGCAGACCTGCTGCGAGTGTGCCCTGTAGATCATTGCTAAAGATATTAAATGGGAGGGGTCCCTGGACAGACCCCTGAGGAGCTCTCCTTGCAACTGTCCCTCAGGTGGTGGAGGAAACACTAGTCACTGCTGGTTTTGAGCCTCATGACCTAGCCAGTTTTTCATACACCTAGTAGTTCGTTCATCCAGAGCATAACATCCCAAGCTGAATATCAGGATGCTGTGGGAGGTGATGTTGAAAGCCTTGGAAAAGTCCAGGTAGACTGTCCCCACCCGTTCACAGATCTAGCCATTTCATTGTGGAAAGCAGTCAAGTAGGTCAAGCATTGATTTACCTGTGGTAAGGCCATGCTGGATGTTCCCAGTCACCTTCTTCACCTGCCCAGAAATTGCTTCCAAGAGGACTTGCTCCGTAATTTTTGCAGGGGCTGAAGTGAGACTGACTGGCCTGTAGTTTCCAAGATTATCTTTTTCTTTTTTTGAAGATAGGTGTAGTATTTGCTGCCTTTGCTGTGCTTATAGGCAATATATTTTTTTTTCCCCCATCCAGTTGAATGCCTGGTTTCTGTTGTCTTTATGATGTTTATTCTATGCTTTCTCGTGCTGTTGAAGTATCTAAGAACAAGTGACCCAGTCTTTTTTTTTTTTTTTGCTTAGCTATTATTGCCATGTCGACTGTTTTCCTTTGGGTTTTTTTTTTTATGTTCTTTATCTCAAGCTTAATATAGTTGCTTGGCTCATATATTGCTGAATTTTCATATATATCACCGGAATATTTTTATTTTCTAAATCTCTTGTCTTATTCTTTCTTCTGCTTTGACCTAGGAATGTTCCAAGAGGGCCAATAATGGGAAATTTACATTGCGGGATCTTTTAGTGGTTCCAATGCAGAGAGTGCTAAAATACCACCTACTGCTCCAGGTATTTTATTTTTGAAATTTAAGGGGGCTGAGAGCAAAACTGTGATTGTTTATCATCAGTGGATTGTAAGAATGAGAGCTAAAGGTCTTTATCAAAGGGAAGTGATTGACATTTCTATAGATTTGAGGCTGATTTGTTACGAAATAAAATCCAGTCGAGTTCAGGTTTTCTAACAAAGATCATTCCTCAGAGCTGAAGCGTATCTGAGGAAAAAAGAATGAAGCACAATTGTCTCCTCAGTACCTGCACCATTCATTCTTGGTGTGTTTAAAATCGTTAGTAACGCCAAACTATAATCATGGGACTTTGAAATGTGAACCATTGCCCCCCCCCCCAAAAAGGAAGCTGGACCATACTTACAGCGTACTTTAAAGATGTTTCTTTGCTGTGATAAATTACAATAAAGCCATATTTATTTTGAAATGCTCTTGTTATAACCCACAAAGCGTTAGCTTTTGCAGTTAGTCCTGTAATAAGGTTGGAGAATCTTATAAATTTAATTTGATAGCTGTGCCAGGAGACTCATTAGTTCAGCTGCAGAGAAATATATTACTATATTAGACTGTCAATCCTGCTGATGCTTGTGAAATGTCATTTTAAAAAGATCTACTACTTGTATGTGAAGCATAATTTTGACTCTGCAGAGCAACATACGTTCTTTAATATTAAATTCTTTGAAATATTTCTATAAATGAAGTCATCAATATTTTGATCAATGGAAAATTGGAAAAAAATAAAATGAATGGTAGAACTGTTTTTTAACAGAACTTACGAGATCTGCGTCATGATTTTATAATCAACCTGTATATTATGAAAAGATGATATACAATATGTCACTAAGCTCTAATGTGTGACACTAGTATGTATCGTAGAAGAAAAATATTTTTATAGACTTTGAAAGAGAAAAAAATCCAGTAAATTGTTAGAATTGTACTGTGAAGTATAAATATTTATTTCCTAGGACTTTAGCAAGTTATTATGTTAGCTGAAATATACAATTCTCTTCTCAAATTATGAAGAAGAAATAACCTGTTTTCCCAAGAGGTTATTCTTTTACTTCATAAAACCCAAAAAAGCCCTTTATTTTCCATATGGGAGGCGGCTAAAAAAAATCCTTTAAACATTTACATTTGGTTTAAATATGTCTTCGGAGCCAGCTTTATTTTAGGCGTAATGAGACAGTGACTTCTTTTAAGCAGTTGCACGGTTTGGCTGACATTTTATTGCCAGCATACACACCTCTCTGCAGACACGTGATGATTTGGAATGGGATGATACGCGGTACAGTAACGTGCAGATGAACCCAAGTGTTTACCTGTGCTTTCAGCACGCACATACAGTAATGATCTGATTGGTGAGTTTTAACTGCTAGACAGACCAAATTGGCTTCTAATGATGGTTCATTATCAGCTCGAGTCCGTGTTTAGGCTGTACAGCAGTCATTCTTAAGCACTTGCCAGTTACCTGTTTGCGGTAGTCCCCACTCGGTTATAGGCTGCTCACTATGGGGATGAAAATGTGAATTCTTGGGTTGTGTTTTCCGGTTTTGGCTTTTCTCTTTTTTTGGGGTTGTGGAGGTGAGCAATGACAGCTTCAATTTATAAACTGACAGACAGTGGGTGAAAAGTTTGAACTGCTCTGCCCGCAGGAGCTGGTAAAGCACACTACCGATCCCATGGAGAAGGCAAATCTAAAACTGGCGCTTGATGCAATGAAGGTATGTATTCATGGCAGTGAAGTATCTAAGTCTTTGCTGGCAGTTAGAATGGTAGCTCAGAACTATATTTCCTGGAGGAGATAATGTTCTTCACAGCAGGTCAAACCTGTTTTCACAGGTCACTGTGAGATTTATGAGAATGTCAGGGCAAGTATATAGTTGAGGGCTTTGCTCAAGTCTGGGAAACAAGTTCAGTAGTTTCCTGAAGTGTGGAGGGTTTATGAAATGGAACTTCCTTATTTCAGTTTACTTCTACATCAGTTTGCTGAGATGAAAACCAGGTGTTTCAAAAACGTTGGTCTCACTTCCAAACTTCAGGAATATTTCTGCCACTGTAAGACAATTCTCATCAAGGTCGGTAGTTTCCCAGTGAGGTGAAGACAGTTATCTTTCTTTACAAGACTTTTTTTTCTGTCATCTTAATATGATCTCTGTGGCTTTACCTTTGAAAACAGTAGTGTCTTTCTGGAGGTAGAGTATCTGTCACTGTACATTCACCTGCAAGTGGTGCAAACAGATGCTTTATAGAATAGCTGTACTGCCTTATGTATAAGGTAATATATTCTGTGTTTCTCTGCACAGCTTCAGAAATGAAGCACTGTCCTTCAGTTGGCTTCACGGCATGAACAGTGACATTCATGTGCTGCAATAGTGAATTTTTTTCTATCCTTTGTGGGGGAAGAGGGAAAGAACCCAATGAGGCATAGGTCCTGTCTCCTCCTGTTGTATCCTGTATGGTCCACAGAAGATGCTGAAGTCAGACTAAGTTAGTTTTGGGTCACACGGCTGTCTCATATTACGTGACTGTCTGCCTTGAATGCCTGGCATAAGGACCAGCTCACAAATGAGATGTTTGGCTCCCCTTTTTTGTCACCCGGTTTTGTGCAGTGAATGCAGAGAGAGCCACCGTGATAATCTCCCATGGAGAGATGTCTGAAATGGTGTGGCACAGCGTTGCTTCCATCTAGTGGCAAGCCATGCATCCTGGCTGCTGCTAACTGCCTTGGAAAATAACCCTGGTTTTTATTGCCCCCACCCCCCCTTTTTCTTTCCCGTTTGCTGGCACGCTTCATTGTTTTTGGTGGCTGTTGGACTGAAAATAAAAGACCAGTTAAGAAATCTCTNCCCCACCCCAAACCACAAAAAAACCCCCGGTATGGGCATCTCTTCTTAAGGTTGCAGCATTGTTTCCCTCCTGATTTACTGTATCCTCTTAAAATGGTCCCTGCCAGTGTAGTACAAGTAACTGTGCAGCATCAGTATGTTGCTTCTAAAAGCTCTGGTGTGCCTGCTTCAAAACAAAATGTCTTTGGAAAAACTGCCTGCAAAGTGGTACTGCACCCCAAGAAAGGAAATTCTAGGAAGGATTATGCTGTCAGATTTCTTTTAGCAGCAAGAAGAGAGGTTATTTAATTTCTAGGCTAACTCTTTTAAGACTGATGTGAATGTATCCTGCACACATTCATTTGGGAAGCTAGCATAATGACTGCAGCTATTCCTACATTCTGATTAAACACGTCTTAGGAAGAAGGTGTATCTTTCTCCTACCCCCCAAATTTGTGGCCATATTGAAGGGATACTGTAAAAGCAAGTTGTGAAGATCAGAATGCCTTTTCCGACGGCTGCTCTCAGCATCCCTGACCTTACCAATTACCACTCCTGCTCACTCCTCAGCTCTAGCCATAAACAGAGAAGCCCCAGCGAATTGGCACTATTACTCAGGCATGTTCAGAACATTTTAAAGGCTTTAGTGAAATGTGTGCGGTACATGTTCTGGTGAAGGGGACAATAATGATCTCAGCCTGCGACTTCTTGTAGTATATCCCATAAAAAGCCCCTTTTAAAATCTGCTGTGTAATGGCTTCTCTCTGCTGTGCAACAGTAAGAGCAAGAATCCTACTACTGGGGCAGTAGTTTCTTCTCTCCTAATAAGCACCCAGGCTTCTGATACATTTACACCTGACATCCTGCTTTTGAGCTGCCTTGCATGTGTTTTCTACTATATGCTGTATTTACCTTCTGTCTTATTCTCAGATATTGGATGTTGTTGACTGCTTTTTTGGACAATAAGTGTGCTGCACGAGTTACATTTCCATCTTTAATCTTGCAAATAAGGCATTAACGAAATTCAGAAAAAATCAGCCCTTTTTTACGATTTGTTACGTTTCCCTCTTTTTTGCTGCTAAATTCTTGCTTCGATAAATATGATGAAGAAAGTTGTAAATATGATAGAAAATATGCAGAGGCTTTTCCCCTTCTTTATTTAGGCATTTGTATTGGTAATTCTTGAACGTTAAAGATTTTTTTTTAAATAACTAAATAGGCAGATAAGTCAAAGACATAAATAGAAATAATTTTGCCAAAACAATATATTAAAAGTGGTCTGTTATGGAAAAGTTTTTCTTCCTCCCTTTTTCTGTCGATCCTCTAGGACTTGGCTCAATATGTAAATGAAGTGAAGAGAGATAATGAAACGCTCCGTGAAATTAGACAGTTTCAACTATCAATAGAGAATTTGGTACGTAATATTTTTGATTTATAGCGTTTTTAAATCACTTTTGATCAAATATATTGGTAGATGTATTTTTTTCCCCATTTCATGTGACATTGTAGTACTCTTGGTGATATTTAAGT
>WEKW01012263.1:18935-49691 GCA_013389905.1 Sula dactylatra | reverse complement strand
GAACGACGCAAATACTTAAGTACAGAGATCTCTGTCATTTTGGGGGTCTGTCTGTAGTTAAATATTTTTGCGTAGTTAAAGGTTGGTATTTGTACAGTGACTCAGGTGTTTTTGTAATGGGATACATTTTCCTATTTGAAGACAAAAATGGAATGGACTGATTCTTTATTTTGTTTAGTTTAGATGATAGTGAGGAAAAGATGTTGTTTTCAGGCCTGAAAAGTCCGTTTTTTGGGGTAAAAGGAGTGAGTGGTCTAACATTTGAACGTGCCATCATCTTGATGCTTTTGGTGAATTAAATCATATGTGTTACTTCTGTTTCAGAATCATTCCCTCTTGCAGTATGGAAGACCTCAAGGTGATGGGGAAATAAGGATAACTACGTTAGACAAACGTGCAAGGCAAGACAGGTGATGGCATGACATCTGGTGCTTGCTACTAAAAAGCCTGTAAAGTAACTGTCGTCTTAGATTTGAGGTCAGCTCAGTGATTCCTGAGAGTACTTTCCATTTCACTGTGCATTCACAGAGCCTATCCACCGTTTACCAAGTGAACTTGCAAAGTGATTCATGGGAAGTTAGCTATTAGCTGGTCATCTAAGATCACCTAAGTCCCTTGCAAGTAGTAAGTCTCTAGCAAAAGTACTTCCAGTGTTTTGTTTTGTTATTCAGTGGTTTAGTTGTTCACCTCCAAAATTTTAAGTGCCATGGGCAAAGGTGCGTAAAATAAGACTTTGGGTGTTGGCTTTCTGGAGTGTGTTTAACCATCTTTATATTGTATTTTCATAGGCATATCTTCCTGTTTGATCTAGCTGTAATTGTTTGTAAACGGAGAGGTGATAATTATGAAATGAAGGAAATAATAGATCTTCAGAAGTACAAAATTACAAATAACCCCACAACTGATAAGGAAAATAAGAAGGTAAATATTTGTTGCTAATTCATATAAAATGTATTTTTTTAGCAGCGATTTGAAACATTTTGCAGGAGTTAGAATGTATATAGAATTCATTTAAAGTTTTATCTTTTAACTGTAAGTTGAAGTGAATATTTAGGGATTTCAACTTTGTTTGTTTTGATGTAATTAAAACGTTTGAGTAAGTCATTCCTAGGTGAACACAATAATGTGGTCTTGCTGTTCCCAAAATCAGGGAATTAAGGAACATACAAATACTTCTTTTTATTTATTTTTTTTCTTTTCCTTTCTCCGTAACTGATGACCTTTGTATTGCCAATCTCTTTATGCAGTGGTCTTACGGCTTCTACCTCATTCATATCCAAGGTCAAAATGGTTTAGAATTTTATTGCAAAACTAAAGACTTGAAGAAAAAATGGCTTGAACAATTTCAGATGGCTCTGTAAGTATATTTTTGTTAAGGTAGAAACGCGTTCATCACAAGTGTAAAGGATATCACTTAAATTATGCTGAACTGCTTTTATGTTTAGATTTTTTTAATGCAGCCTAGTTATCTGATTTATTTGACTTTCTGAGAAACAGCTGGCTGACATCTTCATGAACAGAGTATTTCCCTGAAATTCCTCTTGGAAAAGAAAGAGGGCACTCTAGGCTATGTATTACTTTTCAACTTTGCTGCTAAGATTGTTTTAGTAATACTGTCTTAAGCAACTAGGGAGAAATATTAATTATTTTAGCAATAGATATTTAACATAATAGTGACATTTTTCCCCTCCCATTTTTATTTTGATTAATTGAAATATATTTTTGAAAGGTGATGCAGATGATTTGAGAGGGGATCCTGGCAGCTTTCCTAGTGGCTTTTAACTAATTTATTGTTTAGTATTTGGATCAAGCTGCTTGGCTGCTTGAATTTAGTTTGAAAAGGCTGATTTCCTTTGTTGTGCGTTTTCAACTAAAAGAGAAGGTTGCTTTAGACTTCTTGAGAAGTAAGCTGTTCAGATGCAGCACGACAGGTTATTGTTACACAGAATGAGCTTTATTTCCATTTTTGATTCTTGTCAGAAAGACAAACATGATTATTGACACCGCAGGTATTCTGATTAAATTCAAAATGTGAACAAGGGAATCGGATGACAGAATGATGCTTGCTTTATTTAAAAAAAAAAAAAAAAAAAAGGTGTGAGGGGGAGTGAGATACTCCCAGTGAGAACAGAGAGATGGCATTAATAAAGATTGTCTTGGATGCGATTGTAAATGTACGTGGATTCAGAAAAAAGGCTATTACGAGCTGATACGAGTGAAACTCGCTCATAATCTATATATATCTTTTTATGTGTGATGAATGCTGATGAATGCTGATGATTTAAATGAAAACATAAGGAAGGAGAGCCTGGGCTGGACAGATATTATGACGCCTGTTGACTGGGGTTCCCATCTTGCTGATTTTTATTGAAGACAAAAATGGCATGTGTTTTGGCAAAAATTTGTGGGTCGCATAGTGGGGGATGGGAAGACGTGTTTAGTCGTGCGTGTGCAGAAAGCTGAGTACTTTGCCTCTTTCTGTCCCTGTGCTCTCCCTGCTCCACTTCCCATGATGTCATTATTGATATTTACTTAAAGATAGATAAGATATGTATGAAAAGCATGAGAAACTGAGATTTGTCAGCTCTAGCGTGGCAATTATTGATCACTCTTCAGGCGTCCTGTCCCAGTGCACAAAAAACCCCAGCCAAACAAAACAAAACTCAGCCAAGGAGCCCAGGAGAGCAGTAAGAGCGCTGTGCTTTTTCCGAGGAGCGTATCCTCAGTTCTTCCCAAACATTTTTATGGTTCCACGCAGGACCGCCCCCCACTGCCGCGTGTGTGCTGAGTGGGTGCAGCTGCATATCCTCAGCCAGCGTTAGGCAGCAGCCAGCGCTCGTGAGCTGTTCCTGAGCGTGCCTTTGCAAGCAGTGGTTTACTGCTGCTGGTTGCCCTGTGTGAGCAGAGCAGATGGGACCTGAAGGGCTGACACGTGGGTGTGCGACTCCTTCCTCTTGGGCAGATGGAGTCGGTTGTTGAAAATGAGAGTGGTGGTGTCAGCCTCGTCTTGCAGGGATGTTCGTCCTTCTCGTAAACCCATACCTCTAGTTTAACCTCTTCCTGTGTGATTAAAGCCATAACGCGCAGGCACGGGACCTGGAGCAGCAGGGTTGCTGCGGTCAGGGCTGACGTACAACATCATACAGTGGCGTCATTTGCATCGGGCAATACTTTTACTCCCTTATATTTATAACCACTAGGACTGAAAACAGTGGGAGGCTTTTATGCTTTCTGAAGTTTTTATACCTTTCCCCCAACACCATTGCATGGGTTTGACTTCATAGCGTATTTCCTTCAGCAGCTCTCCCAAAACGTACCTCGGTGGATGTAGTGATAATTATATTCTAATGCATGCCGAGGCACGAGAGTTTGTATTTGGGAATAAACTAAGCCAAGTGTTTTGAACAATCGGTTGGTTGGTTTGATTTGTTGTTTCCAGGGGTCTCTTGCCTACCGTGTAGGTTCTCTCTTCCAGGGGGATTCTACTCAGAAAAGTAGCCATGGTTGAAATTATGCTATTATTCATCATACACAATTATGATTGCTGCTTCTATGGCAAAATACTTCTCATTGCTTAAACATTTTACTGAAAGTGCAGAAACAGCACAGTTGAAGGAGTGAATTACATTGTTTTGATTATCAGAAATGTTGTTTACTAAGTTCCAGACAGAAATTTCAGTGCAGTTTTGTTGATTTCAGGACGGCATTCCGTATGAAGTCAGGTCTGTGCAAGTGCTGTTCTCTTGTTTTGTTCTTAGACTCAGTTAGGATCGCTCTTCTTATTTTTAATTTAAGAATTAACCTTGTTGCCACTAGAACAGTTTTATTGGCATAACTATGTTAGCTAGGCTGTAATTTTTTTATTTTTATTTTTTTAGGAGCTTAGATGTTTATAGCAGTGTATGAACAACAGTGATTTTAGTTACATTGCTGAAAAGACACCTACTGTTTTGATGCTGGGGTCATTGAGATGAGAATGTGTCTCCAGGTATAGGAAGGTTTTGTTACTGATGAAGTGCGAAATAGAGGAGAATACTGCTTTGCTGGCTGGACTTGGTTTAGGTTTGGGGGGCAGGAATACATTAGGCACACGTGATGTGGAAAATCTTCAAAGGAAGGAGGGATAAAATGCCAGTGCAATTTCCAGACTCTTACTTTTCAGACTAGTAAGTTTCTGTTAGAAAACTAGTTTCACAAACCTGTGAAAATATCCTGCCTCTTGGCCAGTTCTGTTGTTACTGTGGTATATGGTGAGTTGTTTTGTCGTGAGGGAGGTTGGGAATGATGGGTTACTGGTCATAAGAAACTGAGTACATTTTTTTTAGTCATATGGCAGTTCTGTTGCTACAGTACTAATTTGCTGTTTTCCTGAGACTGTTGCTTTATTTAGAAAATATATAATTCTGAAACACCTCAATTTTTATTTTTCCTAAGAATTTAATAAGGGTTATTGATGAAGCCTGTTCATACACTGCATCCTCAGCAGCAATGACATTGTGGCATGGCTGCACCGAATTTGATGCTATTGACTTATTCACAGTAATCTCCACAGCTGAGGCTGGGTCACCTTCTCTCCTCCTCCCTGCCCCTCTTCGTTTAGTTTAGTTTAGTTTTTAAGTTTTTTGTGTACAGCCTTCACAATTGCTGGTTATTTGGGAGCTCTGGATTTTCTAGACGACAATAAAATGAAGTAGGACACCGGGGCAGCACATATAACATTGTAGTCAAGCTCTTGAAGCTGAAACCTTGGTTGGACTCATAAATCTGATGAATTTGAGAGGCTTTTGTAAAGCTAGCAGGCAGAGACCAGTGGAGGATATTTTAACAGGCGCCATCAGACCACAAATGGCTGAGTTCTCTCTTGGTGTGCCTGTTCCCTCACTGACGTGAATGGAAGTTTTGCATGCACAGGTGGAGCACAACCGCTTACTGTCTCAGAAGAGATGTGCCGCTTAACAGCGACACTGCTCAATTTGAGCTGTTGCGATTTTGTTCTTGGAACTCTGTTCATAGTAATGGATGAGCCTATAGCTGGATGGGTAAATAAGCACCTTTTAAAAGTAATACTGCAAAGACTTTACTGTACTAGATGCAGAATGTCTAAATTTAATCTAGCATGTCAAATAGCATTGGTTCAAATAAAAAGTAATTCCATATCCAAGATAATATTAATAGAAGTGTACAGCCAAATTACTGTACCAAATTAGTCAGCTGAATTAGAGACATCATGTATCAAGCGGAAGTTTGTTAGCAGTGATAAAGTGCACGGTTTATTTGCTGTAACGAAGCCATCGAAACCTCAAAAACGGACTGTGAGTGTGCGACGCAATTTTGTTAGGTTTTCTAGTAGCGCATCCTGTCTAATCTCTCTTGTATTAAAAATAACCAGAAGAATCAGAACAAATACATAATGTCTCATAATATACCTACAAATTACATAAACTATTTGATATGTCATTCAGCTTATGCTAAAAGGTAGGAGCATTGATTGGTATTTTTTCCCCTAGAAAGCACTCCTACAGATGCTTTTCTTATTTTAAAAACGCTTATTTTTAAAATAGTTGACTAATATACGTGTCAGTGAATTTATGCTAACCGTTCTTTATTCAAAGAAGAAAGTCCTTGTGAAGCTGAAGTTGTCCTCCTCTATTGTATGCATGTATATACCTCAGTTATGTTACTTTGGAACTACTTAGCAGACTAATTATCAGGCTTAATTTCTTATTATGTGGCAACTGCTTTTCTCATCATTACTGTGATGAGTTTAATTCTCTTTTATTTCATCATGAGATGACAGAATAAATACTGAAAGAAAATGTGTTGATTATTACTACAGCTGTCTCATGTTGACACTAAACATTTGCGTCTGTCCACTAAATATTTCTTTCTGTGAGTTTGTTTCTTGGTCACGGTAGAGCATGGAAGAGGTGTGCGTTGTCTTCCTCGCAATGGCAGAGACCCTTTCCGTTAAAGGCCACACATTCTATTTTCCCACTGGCTTAATATCTGAATCTGTTAGTGTAATATGGCATGCAGTAGATTATGCTGATTTGTGCTGAATTTATTTTGTCATCATGATGTCCAGTTTGCTGATTTAATTAAGTCTTTCTCTGGTTTCTCAGTTGTGCTTTGCAATCCACTCTAAAAATGGCCATCAGCAAACTTTACTTCAGTATATATTCCTAGGCAGGAACTTATTACACAGAAATGCAATTTAAAATGTAATCACAGAAGAATTTGCTTGGAAGGGGTGTGTGGAGGTTGTCTACCTCAGTCCCCTGCAGGGCGTAGGTTGCTCGGGGCCTTGGCAGCTTGGGTTTCAGGACGCGCAGAACCAACGTTGCAAAGGCTCGTGCAACAGTGTTGTAACTTGCCTTTTACTTAGGCTTTACTCAATATCTCTCTTTCCCAAACTGAGAATTGCATGAAAACATCTTGCAGGCAGAGGGACAGGCCTTTTTTAAATGTACTTAGTTAAAATTTCACCTTCAGAAGTACTATGATTGTAGTTTGTGCTTTGACATTGTTGCTGAAATTGCAATATTAACGTCATGTCTAATTAGTAATGCCTGAAAAATCAGTGGGAAGCACATGATCATTATAGTTATTAGGGTACACATTAATTGCATGGAGTTAATGAATCTGCTTTTTTTTCTTTTTTAATAACCCAATAAAAGAAATTTCGGACATGAAAGCTGTACAGCCTTCAAAAAATCAGTAATTTTAGTTTTAATTACACTGTATTTAAGTTTTAGGTCACAACAGAGTTTGTGCAGCAGCTCAGGTGCAGTCTAATAGGTTTTTGAAAAATTACCATTTCAGTTAGACATAAATACACACCCTGTAACTCAAGGGATGCAGAACACATCATCTGATTGTAAGGAAATAATCCCAAGAGTCATTGATTCTCAAGCCTGATAGGCGAGTGCGCAACATTTTACATTAGGCAAGCTACATAAATTGTAGATAGAGCTCATTGATTTTCTAGATTTTAAAGAGAACTAGTACAAGAAACAAGATAGGTAAGAGCGCACTTTTCACCTATTACCATACCTATTTCCAAATTTGGTTTGCACTCTGTGACTAATGACATTGGTCAGATTCAGCTCAAATAGATCTCTTCCCTCAGATAGGGCATTAATAATGCATATGCATTAAGACTTCTTCTGAGAGAATATTTGAGCTCTGACATATTGAACACTGACGTTAAATTAAAGCTTTCTTATCGGAGCCTTTAAAAGCCTTAGGTATCTGCTGCATTTTTCAAATGGCCTGCAAAGGTGTTTCCCTTTTACCAACCTCACGCAGGTTACCAAAGCACTAAACAAACAGGCCTGCCTGGGCTTCTCCATCCGTACAAATATTTCAGTACTGCACAAATGAATGCCAAGTTCTTGTCTGCCGAAGAAGAATGGTTGCCTGTTCTTAGCTCTGACTCCAGTTGGTTTTGATCAAATGTTTTCAGGGTTATAAGCAACCATTCACAACATATGTATAGTTATGCAATGTCTCTAGATTATTCCAGACACAGCAAGAACTGTGTGAAGATCCTGTACATGATTAAGAGCACAATGTAAGGACAGCGTAGAATGTGAAAGCGAAACAGAATTCATGAAAACAGTGTGTAAAAACTTGGAGATTGTAAATATACTTTGACATTACGTCTTCTGGTTCACAAAAATCAAAGATTTCCCAGTCCTTATCTTTTTACAACTTACCTTACAACACGTGAGGTATATTACTATGAAAATTAGTGTTTCTTAAAATTTGATGAAATAAATTTTTAGTGACGCTACCTCATAAAAATAAAGTACCACCACCTAAATCTTGGGTTTTGTACAAGGTGTTTGGTTTTTTTTCAATCTTTAAACATGGAATGCTGCACCTGATATTTTGGCTATATAAAGAGATGTCCTGGTTTCTCCCTGCAAATCAATGCTACCTTTTTTCTTAGCAGATTTAGGAGTTTGTCTGGTAATTTACAAGTTTATGGCTGTATACATCCTAGATTTTTACATTTTTTACTCCAGAACATAGCCATTTGTCTTCAGTTAAGTGTAAACCTATGATAAAATATTTAAAGCTTAACAAGACAAGCAACTTTGCAAATTTGGGTTTGTAACACTTAGAACTTTCACAAATAAAACTCAGCCAGTGAATACTGAAGTATGTAAAGTATTGGTGCTCTGGATTTACAAATACTGATGGATGACAGAGCTTTGTTCCTGTCAGGTGGTGTTTAAAAATGTTATACAGGAATAGATTAGCTCAAAGCAGTCCATCTCCCATGCTTTTCAGGGAAGTAGGCTGATAAGAGACAAGGAAAGCCATTATCTTGTTTGAAACAATGCAGTACATTTCCAAAAATTATCTTGTTAAAGATAATTTCCTTGATCTCAAAAAGCCACTCATCATATGATCAAATAAGCAAATTTCCTGGCAAAGTCTTAGAAGTTGCGCGTTCTTGATCAAAAGCACAATTAACTTGTGATATAGTTAATTTAATTTTCTAACATGTCTTCTTGATGGAGACTCTTTGATGTGGCAAACCAGAATGTTTGAGCGTTAGCATATGGAGGATTGATTGATTGATTAATTCAGTAAATAGCATCTTGAAAGATGATTCTGAAATATAACAGCCTAGCTGGAACAGAGAAAATGAATTAGCTGTAAGTAATCAGCATTGCTCCCGAGCGGAGAAGGTAGAAAAGAAGCTGAAAATCATCCTTTGTGAAATGCACAGAGGCATTGCTGACCTCTAGTGAGAATACCCTTTAAGAATGCCATTTTCTCTCTTCACCTTTTACAGTAAATAATAAAATCCTTGTAAAGATTGAAAAAGCGTTATTTATTTGTATTTTTCTCTCTCTACTCTTATGTCATTATTTTATTACACAAATGCCTTTCTATTAGATGACAGCATGTTGTAGGAAGTGATTGGTTGAAACGGTGATAGTTGCACAGAGCCGAAATATTTCACGTGAAAGAAAGGATAGTGCAAATGTAAGGCTGGTTCCGTTGTTTGCGGGGAATGGGATTCTAAGGGAAGTCTGCTGCGTATCGGAGCAGGGAGTGCGGTTAAACATCTCTTGGGATCAACTTTGCATGAAACTCTTCATACGAGGTTTGGCTGAAAGCTTTTTGTCTTGTTTGACAGTAATGCATATGGTTTTCTGTTTCTTAACTTCTGCTGTCCATGCTATTACTTAAAACATTTTAATAAGTGACAAATGTTAGCCATATTTTATTGCCTAGTTAAATATTCCAGAGTTTTCTGGGATGCTTACTGCTGTGGCTAACTTCTAAGGTGCTTAAAATTTTGAAAGGAGGTCCTTTGGCACAAGACAGGAATTTTAATTATAGGATGCCTTCATAAGCAATTTCTGTTAAAAATGATTAACTTAGAAGTACTTACGGCAGAGCTAGGTTTATTGATGCATTTTTTTGCAGTGATGTCAAATATTAGTACAACAAGCAAAACTGGAATGAAAATTTTCAGTGTCCCAGGGTATTAACCTGTGTCATTTTCTTTATAGGCTATACTGCACGAATACAGCATCAGGTTTCATGTCACATACACTTGAAAATGTTCTTCAGCAGTTCATGCTCAGGGTGTCCATAATTCTGAACAGTTCTGTATGGAGCATTTTAAATTATTATAAGCATAACATGGAGTGCAGAATAATAACAGCTCTCAAATGCAGAGGTCTAACTTTGGGTTGAGAGTTGAGGAGAGTTCAAGGTATTGAGTTATGTGTGAGCTCCCTGTAGTGTTTCTTCTTTTAATACTTAAAATAGTTGCAATTCACTGCAGACTCCTTATCTGATGCTTCATGCATCTGCTTATTTGTTATGCCTCTGGGCTCACAGGTGGGCATACATACATTAACTATTCTCTAAAGCCAAGTTTTAATCAAGTGAAATGGCTACTCAGTTTCAAATATAATGCATTTTTAAAATTACGGAATATTTCACAAACATCTACATACGATTGAACCCTGCGTAATTTCTTGTGACATGATTGTATTTCTTGAAGAGAATCGTATGGGAAAAGGATCTTCATCACCTGACCTAAATAGCATTTCTGCAAAAATGAGTCAAAACCAAAAATAAGTATCATTAGGACTTCCTAGCATGTTTTTCCCTTTTGGGGGAAAACTGGCAACCCCAAAGAAAGGGCAGCTGTCTCACTGTACTGTTACGTGGAACCTGCGACGCTGCTGGACAGCCTGTTCCCAACCCAAGAGCAGCCATATCTGAGCACTTGCTGCTGTTCCAGGTCACTCAGAAAAATATGCTCATGGGATTGCTGCTGGGGGAAGAGAAGGTTCCTCTTCTATCCAAGTTGACATTCCCACTGAGTTATGACAATCTGGAGGAACATCTCTGGGCTTAAACGATACCTGTGAGGTTTATCATAGTCTGCTGAGAAGAATGACTCGATTCAGTCAGTGTTTACACCACCTTTGCTTTCTCTGTATTTAACAGGAGGAGTGATCTACTCAATAGTGTCTAAGTCAGCACCTGCTCTTGTTGATATCCTGTCTTGTTTTGCAGCTAATTTGCTTTTGAAATGAGCTTTCTTGATCCATTTGCAAAGGGTTACTTTTGCATTTCTGTTTGTGTGATGTATTTGTTCTTTATTTTCCTATATGTGCTGCAATTCCTGCAGTTAAGCATGTATGTGCTTTTCGTGGTGGAAAAATGGTGTGCTTGTATCTGAGGAATATCAAATGTTTTTCAGGGTTTTTTTTGCCTGTAATACATTTTTCCTTCCATTTTAAGAAAAAATAAATTTAGTTTAAAGATACTTGAGGTCTGGGAAGGAGGAGTTGAGTTGTTAATTAAGTATTCCAGGGAAGCAATTTTTCAACATGAATTGAAATGTTTGTAATGGGTTATAAGCAACACCTTCTCGGTGGCCTTGACCCAGGGAGGGGGGAATCTGTACAGGTCTTAATTGCTGAAGTCAAGCTAATGTTGAAAAGCTGCCAAGGAAACAATTAAAAGAAATGGCCCTCAAAATACAGCAAGAAAGACAGAAGACTGGTCACTAGTGGAGGACAGCAGGGGACCTTGCAGGTGCGTTGTTTAAACTACAATTTTGAACTGGTAGCATTTTAGTCCAACCTGTTGTGAAAGGTCTTCTGTTGTCCTGGTTTCAGCTGGGATAGAGTTAATTTTCTTCCTAGTAACTGGTATAGTGCTGTGCTTTGGATTTAGTATGAGAATAACGTTGATAACACACTGGTGGTTTAGTTGTTGCTGAGCAGTGCTTACACTAGTCAAGGACTTTTCAGCTTCCCATGCCCTGCCAACGAGAAGCTGGGAAGGGGCACAGCCAGGACACCTGACCCAAACTGGCCAAAGGGATTTTCCATAGCATATGGTGTCATGCTCAGTGTATTAACTGGGGGCAGCTGGCCCTGGGGCAGGGTGGCGACCACGGCTTGGGAACAGGCTGGGCACTGGTCGGCAGTCGGTGAGCAATTGCATGGTGCATCACTTACTTTGTAGATATCTTCTATTATTATTATTGTTATTACTACTACTATTAAAAAATTTTCCCTTCCTTTTCAGTCCTATTAAACTGTCTTTTTCTCAACCCACAAGTTTTACTTTTTTCCCCCTGATTCTCTCGCCCATCCCACTGCCGGGGAGGGAGGGAGGGAGCGAGTGAATGGCTGCGTGGTGCTTAGCTGCCTGCCGGGTTAAACCACAACATCAATATAGTTTTTCTTGTTGGAAACAACCATGAATGTAAGAATGCTGATAAAAAAAATCAAGTCATTGCTATAAGGTAGCCAAATGCCTGTTGTATGCTATTGCTATTCAGACACGCTCTGATCTTGATGTTTTCTCATAAGAATATGGTTTTGATTAAGTAAGGAAATGACGGTAACAAATCCCATCTAAA
This sequence comes from Sula dactylatra, assembly GCA_013389905.1. Lineage (NCBI taxonomy): Eukaryota > Metazoa > Chordata > Aves > Suliformes > Sulidae > Sula > Sula dactylatra. Next base: position 37,774 of record WEKW01012263.1, on the reverse strand, counting down.
CTGCTTGATATTGATGATGTATCATTTTCATTGCAGTATGCATCTTGGAAACAGTTTAGACCCAAGATGATCAAAGTTCAGTTTTGTAGAATGAGGTATAGAACTTACACTGTTGGATATGCCAATATTGCCAGCGTTCATTGCTTTATTTTGACTTAAGTATTAGTGTTTTGATTGTGACATGTTTGTGCCTTGAGGGTTAAGAATTACTTTAAGTTTTTGAACTGTTATCCCAACCGCTATAGGAAAATGTTAGAAAACTGTAGCTTAAATTGTTTCATTTTATTCATATGCACAATTACTTTGGTATTTTGAGAGTAGAGAGAATTTATTCCTTATTCTGTAGGCATAGGAATAGGCACCTAGATGTCTTGTCTGACAAGATAATTTTGGGCTATCTACAGCATTACTCTGTGGTCAGCTGTGCCATTAATCGAGGTGAGGATTATTACTAGAATGAATGCTGGCCGCAAAAGCTTGTATGGGACTGTTGATAATGTGACGCTTTCTGACACCGTTTATTAAGGTGTTGCATTATGTGGGTGGCTGAAGGTGCAGAGTTGGCCTATGATCAATTCACTCTTCTGAGAAGTAAGAGTTAACAGAAAGACGTGGCACTACAAATGTGGAGAAGTATTTTTAAAAGGGGAATATTTCATACGCACAAAGTCAGCAAGAATGGAGTGCTCTGAAGTCTGATGATACCAAAAGCAATCGAATAAGATACCTGCATAACTCTCTTCTACACTGAACTCTGCCAACTTTACAGATCAAAGATCTGTTCAGAGATGCAGGATTGACCGAGGAAGATGGTCATTCTGCTCCTTGAATGGTGGCTTCGATGGCGATGCAGAGACAAGAATTGCGTGTCCAAATGACGAAGGAGACTAGCAAGACAAGCATCTGCAGGTCTCTGGGTTGGTGGTGTAGCAGTGAATTGGTCCCAGTGGGACTAATATTCTGCAAGTAACTTCGAAAGAGAAAGCTCGACTCAAAAGGCTCAGGGGCAGCCCAAGGATGTTGCTGTAGTGACTGGAGTAAGTCTTGTTATGGGGATCCAGCACTATGCAGGAGAGGGCACTCGTGGCCGTCCCTTACAAAAACTCCGCTGCTGAATTGAGGAAAGAATTGGAAAAATTTTCCTAATTACAGATTCACTCTGATTCTGTATCCTGACATTTTGTCTCTGCTAGAGTGTAGGAGTTAAAACAGCCTGGGGAAAAAGTGGAAGAGAGGAAGGGAAACTACTTTTGACTCCCCACATTGCTTGTAAAAATAAGAGGCAGAGTTTTACCATAAAATGAGTAACGTGTTCTCTGTCATTATTTACCTCAGATTAAGTATTCCTGGTATATGAGTGACTTCCTGCTCTGGCCACTCATCAAGGTTGTTTGACAGCAGAGATGGATAAAACATTTCGTTTGCGGTGAGCCTGGGGCACCCCATGGTAGAAGCTGGTGTGGAAGGAGGACTGAGGAACCTGTGAGAGGGCTTGACTGGTGACTGTTCCACTGTGATGGGGAAGGAACCCAGTTTAAGTCCTAAATTAGATTTTCCTAATGCTAGCCACAGAAATTGCTTCAATATGTTTGAATTCTTATAACAATCGTGTGTGGGTTCCTTTTTTTTTTTCCTTAGCAAGAAGTCCTCCTTCTGAGGAAGAAAATATTCTTAGTATTAAGCTTAAAATTAATATTGACCTAATATTCAGTTTTTCCATGTCTTGGAACATGCCCGCGGGTTGGGAAGTAGAACAGAAAAGACGACTGTAGAAGGATGAAGCGTTCTCTTCGCTGTGGTGAGGCAGCTCTGGTCTGTGTTCTCAGGGTATTGCTGTAAGGCTTGAATGCCGTAACTAAAAGAGCTTCTTTGTGGTTGGACTTGACTGAAAAGTTGTATGCTACGCTGTGACTGCTGTTCTTCTGTTGAAGTTATCAGCTTTATATACTGTACCTAAAAACTCAATAGTATGTGCTGTTCAGTGTGAAATGTTTTGGGGAAAAAAATTTCTTATGGTCCTTGAGGTGCTTGGGCTTGGACAGTCACAGATGAGTTGTGCTTAATCTCTAGTTGGAAATTTTCTTGTGGTATTGAGTTGGGTTATTTTTGCATTATTTTTGATTTCTTGAGAAGCAATATACTGAAAACTAAAATATAAACCCCCTAGATTAATCAACTTTCAGACCTGACATCAAAAGGTTTTCTACTTGATACACACTGCTACAGTGCATCATCTCAGATTATCTCAGACTTGTCTGGTGTGGTGTGTACTGTGACTACAGAACTGGATTTGCCATAATGCAGCAATACTGATCAGGTACTAGAAAGTGCAAGAGTTTTCCTGTCCACAGTTAGCAGTGAAATATATATTTTTCTACAAAGCTTTCCTTATTCCACCTCTACATTTACAGTAGATAATGCACATTATCTTTGTATTTTTGCTGTAGTTTTTCCTGTTTTCTGTTGTATCATTAATTATCTTTCTATATTGTGCTTCACTTTTCAGTACCCTGCCTTCAGAGTAAGCGTATTATTTCCTGCTCTGCACTGTTCTTTTCTACTGCCTTCATCAGAATATCGATGACTGGAAACTTTGCTTTCACATAAATGGGAATGCTTTTTTTTGAGCAGTGATGAAAGGGCTTCTTGTCTCTCATGAATCAAGTGGTAACAATGTATCTGAATGTTTTAGCAGACTATTTCTTTATGAAGAGAATTGGGAGATAATGGGTAAAATCCTGATCTTTTTGAAATGTGACAGACTCTCAAGTTTGAGAATGTATTTTGCTGATGTGTAAACCGAAGTGAAACACATGACATTTTCCCATTCCTGTTTGACCTCAAATCTGAGACAATTAGGGTGAATGACTAGAAATGGAAAGGAAGATAAAAAAGAGACCTTGAATGTTGCTCTTCTGAATGAATGTGATGGCATTGTTCGGTTTCAGACAACCGCTTGGAAGTATCTTCTAAGTCTGCACAAAAAGAAAGACGGAGCAGCACGTTAGGTTTCTTCTCTTGTTGATTCCTGCTCTTTCTGCACGGGATCGTCTGTAATATGCTGAGGCTCTAGTCCCTTCCCGATTCATTTAATCTACGGGTGATGTACTTCAGTGGTGTCTCCTTTGATTCACTAAACTTTTGTTGCTAGGAATTTTTAGGCTTTTACCTCTGGGTGATGTGGCTTTGGGGAAAAAAGGGAGAAAATGCTATCTTTTGAGTGGTAGAAGGAAGGGCTAGCAAAATTTAAAAGGTCCTTTTGGTTCATGAGTAATTGCTGTGTGCCCCTACTCAGGCTCGTGTCTTTTTAAAAAAAGCTGTTTTAGAAGATCTTTGTGCTAGCTTGGCCTTAGCCAGCAAGGAAATACATGAAGTTAGATGGTAGTGAATTGACAGGGAGTATGAAAGATGTGTAGGTGGTGAAGAACAGGTTTTTAGATAGAGAATTTATCGAAGTAATCGTTAGAATCTTACGATCACTAAACTAAAACCTGGTGGGGTTCAAAGAAACTGAAGGATTCACTCTTTGTGATACATTTTCATGATCCTTAAGAACTGAGTAGTACTTGGAACCAAACTAGGTCCTCCTGTAGGTGATAGCGGACAAGATAAACCAAAGTTTGCGTTATATTCCTAAGCTGGTATCGTATTGTATGTTTTCAGTTTGGTATTCCTCTACTTCTGCAAGAAGGACAAATGTATCCAAGTTTTAGCATACAGTAGAGAGCTGAAGTTGTTAGTCTGTTTATCTGGATAAATATTCTGTCTTGTTCAGGACTTTATAATCTGATAGTTGAGCCCTTAGGTGCAATAAAACAACTTAGGTTGAAAGAAGGTGGAGGGCCTTGTGACAGCTCTTCTGTGAGGCAACAGCTTCATTCTTTGCTATTTTAACACTGTGCTTTTTTTCCTCTCAAGAATAAGCTTTTCTATTAAGGACTGTAAAATGAAACTGAATGGCTTTATAAAATATAAAGAAACTCAAATGTTACTTTTAATGTAAAGAAGAATGAACACAGTGTATCATCTTTGTTCTGTTAATAGGAGGTATATTTTCAGTAGCTCATGGGTTTAAATCTTTGTGCAAGATAGCCTTAGAGAAGGATGGAGGAGAATTTTTACATACAAAAGGAAGTTATATAGTCATCTGCTTGTGTTAAACAACTGTCTGGATGAGGTTTTCGTTTTTTCTTTTCATCTACTATGCTTATTATTTTTGAAGATTGATCCTGTTCTAATTAAATTAATGGAATTTTTTTCTGTGGTTTGTTCTTGAAAAATGGTCAGGTTGTTAGGATTAATTTGATATGCTTTCAAATCTGATGAATCTCTGCACGTTAGGCTGATACTTTTGACGTGGTTTTGCAAGTTGTCCTGGTCTGAGCCACATGGTCAACAAAAAGCGGCTTTTGTTGGGAGTGTAAGTATGTAACGTGTTCTAGGGAGTCTGCGAGGTTGCCCGCAGTTAACTGCGTAGCCTCAGAGGTTTTAGCAGCCCCTTGGCAAGCGCGTGAAATACAGGCCTTGCTCTGCAGAGTTAACAGCCCCAAACCAGTACATTGTTCTCCTGGATTAAAGAGTTCTTTGCTTTTCTGAGATTAAATTTGTCCTGATACCTGTACCTTTCTGCTGCGAGTGGGTAGTATCCATACCCGTTCTAGTTAGCAGGAGTTGTGGTACTGACATCTTGCATCTCATAGCAGAAAGGCACACCAGTGAGCTCCTTAAAACAGTACTGAGTGTAAGGTTAGTCTCAAGAATAAGAGCAAAATCCCATTTGCTTTTTGAGTCCCGTTTCATTTTCAGCACGTTCATTTTCAGCAGGTGGATTAGAAGACTGACCTTTCTGGCACTAGGTTCTTAAACAGATTCTTTGAATGTTTTTTTCATAAGCCTTTTCATTCAGTCCGGGAGAGATTGGTGCTCACATGGTTACCTATATTTATGTTTCATTGCGGTTTGTGGTTGGTCTATGTTTTACTGTAGAAGCTATTTATAATACATGAAACTGAAACTTACCTAATAAGAATCTCCAACTTTAATGCATGAATTTGTAATTTTTTGTGTCAGAAAAGCTTCTGGTCTTTCCTTTGAGTGTTGTAGATTCTTGCATTCTTACCCTCAGGATTTTTTTCCTATTTTAATTCCTATGCATCATGCATTCCTATGTTTTTGCAAGAAAAATACCAGAAATTTATGGAATCCAAAGCATTCCAGTACAAATAATATTTAGAAATACATTAATCCTTACTATATATATATTTTTTCTTGTCTGATACAGTCTAGCTTAATATTAAATGATGCACCTAGCATTTCAGTGTTACTGCTTTTGACAGTGTTAAGCTAGTTTGGGAATGTTATTGAACAAAAAAAAAAAAAAGAGGTAACAAATCAATTGAGAATTCCTGTCCGTTCCCCCCCAAACGGGGAAGATGACAGAAAAAAATGAATGGATTACTTAATAAAATTTAAATAAAGCTGCAAACAGTCACCAGTGCAACAAAATGATGAGTGGGTAATTTTTAAACTATATTCCTGCTTTCAAAGGGAGCAGTAGGGAGGATAAAGAAAACACACGTACAGTAATGGGCTAGTGCACATATATTTGATCTTTGGAAATGAGTCTGCCAATAGCGTGTCGGTGTCTTAGCAGTGTAAATAGTGGTTTTCTGTTTTATGTGTTAAATTGTGTGTAGCAACAGCTGTAGGCGTTGGGCAACTCATTTGAGAAAGACTAGCCAAACCCCAGTAAATATTTTCTAACTGCTTTTGAAATCACTCATGTTATCCAGTGTATTGGTGCAGAATCGTGACCTAACTGTCCCAAATTCGCTGCTCATGTTTTCAAATGTGGTGGTTCTCAGCGTGAGCTGCTCTTCCTTGTACGCCCACAAAATATTTGAGAGTGGAAAAGTGAGCGTTCTTTAGGTCCATAAAATGATCCTGGTTACTTGAACAGGAATGAAAACCGGATGATGTTTGTTTTGATGTGTAGTTCTCTAGTTGTTGTGACAGCTACGGTAGTTGCAGGGTGTATTTTAAGGACCAGGTCTGCGTAATAGCGTAATTCAGATTTTGTGTCAAGGTGCGTGGTAAAGTCCATGGTTCTGGTTCACCTCAGTGAAAAACGTTAAAGTGTAAATAAAACTAGTTGTTCATGGGTTCAGGTTTCGTGCCGTGACTGCTGCGTTATGTTCTAGATTTCATAAGTTTAAAGCAGATTTTCAATTTTTTTTTTTAGGTCAAACATACGGCCAGACTATGCGGATACAAGCTTTCATGAGTTCAAAATGCATACCTTCAGTCGCGTGACATCTTGCAAAGTCTGTCAGATGCTTCTGAGGTAAGGTTTTTAGGTTGGTTCCCCCACCCCCTGCCCCAGGTGAAATACCTGAGTGAAAGGAGTATGTGGAAATACATGGCTAGCTGGTTACCTGTCCAAGACAGACAAGCCATGAAGCCATACGTAGTATTTCTCATTGTATTAGCAAGTTTTTATAATCGAATTTCCAAATATTAGCAGGAGTGCTGTTAAAAGCTCAAAACCTCAAGACGCTCCTCATTTATCAGAAGGCTGCTTTATCATGATTCTTTTATGGCTGTTCCATGGGTCCCGTTGCTGTAGACCACCAGTTACAAGAACAGATGGAATATTTTTTTCAGAAAATCAGATAATGATGGTGCTCATAAATGTTTGATATGGGGGGATTGCTTCGTGAGACAGAAAATAACTGTGAGGCATTAACAGGCATTTCTGAACCAGAGAATTGTAGACAAGTTGAAGATAGATGTTGCAAAGCTAGATCAGAAATGCTAGCACACAACTGATGCTTTCACGAACAAGGATTTGTAAGGCTAGCTTAAGCTAAGAAATGCCATGTTTTCTGCCTCTTTCCTCTGAAACACACACATGCTTGCGCATCTGTAGTTTCTCATTCATTATTTGAGCTATCTTTTAGGAACTACCTTGTGTTTTTGTAAATATGGAATGTCCAGTGGTAGAGACATATGTATTCAACCTAAATTCCATACTGTCAGTTGGAGATGCAAAAGCTTTGCAAACTTCGGCGAGTTCAGATGCTCATGTTGCATATTGTTGATATCCTGAAAAACGTAGCCATGGCATTTTAGAAAGGGCATGTGAAGTATGGGTAGTGCTTTTGTTAAGCACAGGCATAGAATAAAATAACCTCGGGTATGTTCCTCCCTGTCACGTATTTGTTTTCCTTTAGCAACCTTTTCCTGAACAGTTAGACTGACCTGGATTTTCAGAGATATTTTTTAGACTTTTTTTTTTTTTTTTTTGTCCGTGCAGTAAGGTTTAAGTGACTATGAAGAGCGGTGCAGACATCCTGAACTTAGAGCTGGCAGGGCTCATTTCTGAATTTGAAGCAGTATAGTTGAGTCATTGTGTCTCTGTTACTGCACTAACTGTTGTTGCTGAGAAGTGGCTGTCCTGCTTTCAGGACACAGCCCGCATGATGCTGCATCGCTGTGCATAGGCATGCCAATTTGCTCGAAGATGGCTTGGGTGTACCCCAAGTGCTACCTTGTGGTGTATAGACATGTCCTGGGATATAGAAGTTGTATTGAAAGCCTACTGGACTTAGCTTCATAAAGTGTCTAAATCACTTTTTAAAATGGATTGTCATTTTAAGCTTCAAACATAAGCTAACTTGAAAAAAAAAGAAATCTGAACCTTAGTGCCTAATCTTTAAGTGTGGATAAAATCCTAGTTTTAGAAGCATCTGTCGTGAAGGATAATGTAATGTCCTATACTTGTATCTAGAAAATCTTGCATTCCTGTGTAGCAATAAGAAAAAAAAAAACCCAAACCAGAAATGGAAGGCTGCATTAAAATAGTTTATACTTTCTAGTTATTTGTCTTTAATTTTGTGTATTCCGATACTTAAAAATACTGAGCTCCTGAATTTAATTAAAAATGTATTTCATCACTAACAGTCTAGAAATTGCTGTAGCAAAGAGCAGTTGCTGTACATTTCGTTCAGGTTTAATGTGTTCAATCCAATGTTCCATATGAGACACCTGATTTTCCTTCGAAGCTGAAGGTGTCACGTTAGACTAGGATGCATAATCACTCCAAACTGGTCAGGATAATCTTGGAAGAAGACAACTCTAGTGTGAAGAGCGAGCAGACACATCAGTAGATGGAACTCTTATAATTGCTCAGAGGTACATGTAAAAAACTGTTTCCCTGTCGGCCATTCAGTGAATCGTACCGAAGAGAAAAGGCATGTGCAAATCTGAAAATAAATCAGATTCCTCAGACTCAAATTGAGATTCCAGTTCATTAAGGGGAATTGGAGAACATTTAGAGTAAGGAAGGTGACTCCTTATTTAGTGGCTCTGAATATTAACTAAAGTGTACCTGGATATCTGTCTGTCTGTCTCTGTGTCTGTCTTTTCTTTTTTTTTTTTAATGAACAAATTTAAAGTCAAGAATATTTGCAATATAGCCTATAACATCCTTAATGCTTAAATATATATTCACACTTACAACTGTCTTGAAATGGATCTTATTATTCACGGTGCCTAGGCAAATTCCCATTGAGATGAAACAAAGTGTAGATCTACGGTAGGACAGATACATAATGATACAATTTCAAGTGTGCTGTGCCAAAGTTGCTTTGGGCTAATTTGAAATGGAGATTGTTATTCTACTAGTAGTCCAAAAGAACTATCTGGTTGTGGTTTTTAAATGGCTAGTAGTGACGAAAAGCAGATGAGCTACTTGTCAGTTGTCACTTTTTCTCAAGCCTTTAAGGACTACTATTATGCAGAACAGCAAACGACTTCTAATACCTTCTGCCGTGTCTCTTATTTCCTTTATGCGTGGAATTTATCACCTCTAATGTATCACCACCTAATTTTATTTTACAGGGGAACATTTTATCAAGGCTATTTATGTTCTAAGTGTGGAGCTGGAGCGCACAAAGAATGTTTAGGAAGATTAGACAATTGTGGCAGAGCTAATTCAGCTGGTAAGTCATTTTTATTGTTAGAATACCATTTTTAATTAGGACATAAAACTTGCAAGATATAATTAAGGTTTAATTTACCTCTAATTTGTGTTTATTGTAACATACATACATGTGAAACTACCATTTATAAGCACAATTAGAATTGCATTTAGAATTCATAGGGATTTTTATTGCTACTAAATTGAAATGTTTGAAAGCAGGAGAGAACTGTTATAGGTAAAACCCAGTTTCTTCGTCAGTGTTGTATACAATAAGGAATTGCTCTCATTTTAATCATAGACTGCTCATGGGTAGTACCTACTGCATGGCACATCATCTGTCATCCTTGTGGTTCTCCCTGTCTATGTCAATTTTCATATTTTCCTCTCAGCTCCTAAAGCTGTTCGTTTGTGTTGCCTCAGCTTCCTCTTTCATCCCTTTGGTTTCCCTGGTTTCTGACCACTCACAATATTCACAAGAAGGTGATTGATGGCTCTCTACTTCCCACATCTAAGGACCATTTTTTTCCTCCTCTTTTAATCAGTTGCTGTACTCTGTGAGTTTCTTCCCTGGCCATTATCACTTTGCACTTCCCCTATTCCTCTTCTGCTCTTTGGGGCCTTGAGAACTCTTGACTTCAGCTACCATTTGGTCTCTCTCAGATGACTCCAAATTTGACCTCTTCCCTTTCTGCTCAGTCTTGTATCTCTAATTCTCTCTCTAACATCTTCTGGACCTCCCACTGCTAATGCCAAATGTTAGGTCTCATCACTTGCCCCCCTTCCCTGCCTGTACCTATCGAGTTTGCACGCTCCATCCGGCTAATCACGTAACCGCAGTGCCATTTTTGACTGTTCCCTCTGTCCAGGTCCTTAACTATTCTTCCTTCTTTCCGGAGATGATTTGGTGCTGATGGAGGGGACAACCGACAAACAGACACCCCCCCACCCCCGAATTTCCCTCCCCACTAATACATTTGAATTCCTATTGTTTGAATGTGTTTGAAAGAGAAAAGCCGTTGAAACACATGATGATTTCTGGAAAATGTGGTTGTCTGTGTTGGGGAAGTGTCTAATTAATTGTCCTTCTCACTCCTCTAAAACCTGTGCATTCCTTCCCAGAATTATTTCATAAGTTTGTGGAGTTTCTCATGTCTCATACCTCTCGTAAGCTACTACAACCTCCTCCATTGGGTTATTTTCTTTCTGACATTGCTATCTACAGTCTTTGCAAAATGCTGTTGCAGAGGTAATCTCTCTCCCACTGCTTGAACTACATCATCACTTCATCCACTGCTCTTCTGAGAATGTGGTTCTAGCTTTTTGTTCCTTTCAAAATTGTGTAAGCTTGTTTCTGTCTTTGTCCCTGTTTGCGTTACTTCCTGACTTCTACTTGGCTTTTGGCTCACTGTGCTACTTGCCTGCCTCATTCTTTCACGAGATCATCAGGATGGCAGGTACTGACTCTTGCTGCAGTCACTGAACTTCATTTTCTCAGTTACTTTCCTGTATTGGAGATCTTCCATGCTTTCCTCCAAGTCCGGACTTCTGAAGAATAATCTTTTGTACTTCTGGAAGCCATACGAGCAATCACAGTATTTTTCACTGAAGCCCTTTTTGTAACACAGGTTTTTCATACAACCTCCTACAGATACTTTAAAGAAAATAAATATTTAGAATTATGCTAAAAATTGAATATTTTAAAGTAATTACATTCAAATTGAGTGGAAAAACAAACACATACCGTTCTTCACAAGAGAGCTGTCTTTTTGTAGTATAAACCACCCCTATTTATACTTTTTTTTTTCTTTTTCACCTTTTATTTTAGTCGCTTTTGTACTTTTTATTTTAATTGGATAGCTGGCACCCTGGGCGGCAGGAGCTTGTCTTTCTGTTCCTCTGTAAAGATCTGTGGACACATATGGTGCAATGTGTATCAGTAAGAATGACCATAAATGCCTGGATAACGCAGGGTCTGATTTCTTGCAGTTTTCCTGCATATATACTGAAGTAATGCTGTGCACTTGCTAGAGGGAACAAAATAAAGTAAAAAAAAAATTATCACATTTCTGCTTCTTTGTAAGTGGAATAAATGATCATTTTACAACTTCAAAGGAGCAGAATGTTATTTTGGATTTTACTTCGAATCATTGCCCTGATTTTTGTAAAATGATACGGTACTGAGTCTTTCTGCGGTGAAGTTGGGAGCAACCGGATTGTTAAGATACTGTTTTGTGTTACGTGTTTAGCTTACAGCCAGGTGTTCTGCTCTCTGTCCTCTCTTCAAACTTCTCTCTCTCTTTTCAGGCTATTATTCTTCTGTGCAAGGGCGCCCAGGTTGCTGTAGCTGTAGTACAAGAGTTCTGTGTCTTCCTCCCGCTCCTGCGGCAGAGTGGCAGGAGGCGCTAGGCTGCGGCTTGCGCCGGGAGTAGATCACAACTGCAAAACAAGCTCCTAATTGCAGTTCTGGCCATGCTCCCCCTTGCTCTGTGAATGAGTGAGTGTGGAAAGGGCAAATGGTTTTACCCACTTTGCTGAAGCTGGGTCTTCTCTCCACCTGATGAGACTTTGGTCAATGAGTAGGAAGGGAAATCTTGAGATTTTTCTCTACTGTTTCCCATTTTTACTCTTTATTTGCCTTTTTAAAGAAAGAAGTGTTTGAGCAGTGCTGCCCGTTTACAATGTGCACAGACTAAGGAAAGGTTTAAGGAGGAGCTTTTCCAGTTCCTGCTTCGCTATATGGCCCAGAACGGGATGGGACAATTCACACTCTTAAATACTGGTTTGTGCAACTTGAGCATGAACGATTTTCTGGAGCTACGTTTTCACTTTTCCAGAGCTATGCTGAGAAATGAGGTCTCACATAAGTTATCTGCCATGCCTGCTAAGTTATGAAATGTTATTGAAGGAGTGCAGACACAAACGTCATGTAAAATTCAACATTTTCACTGCATTTTGTGGAAGAAGTATGCTCTGCATGCACAAAATTCTAACAGTTTTAATTTTGAAGACTTTCCTTTTGAAATCTTTAGAGAAATTAATTTATGATAAATTTACTTTTTCTAGTGGTGTCTTTTGCTGCTCCCGTGGGAAATTAGCAAAGGTTGCCTCAGAGGTGCTATTAGATAAGAAATTGTGGAGCACAGCCAGAGTCCTTCAATAGTAGCAAAAAGCCTGGAACATTTATTGTATCGCTATGTATGTCTTTTGTTTCTAGGGGACTATTACAGCCTTTTTCACGGGGTGTAATGGACGTGAAACACAATCATCCTTTTAGGAAACTGGGCCTTACTATTCCCCAGTCATGTAGTATTAGTTACGGCCACAGACATGGTGGGGGGGAATATATACACACACACACACACATATATATATATACACACGCGCTCCGTGATACGTGTGTGGTCTGTTTAATCTGGTGTTCTGTCATTCTGCCAGTGGTTGATTCCAGATGCTTCACAGGAAAGTGCAAATCCTCTGTGTGGTAGACAGTGCCCAGGAATGATGCTACTTTCTTAATCCCGCTAAATTTTCTTTTTACCTTTCTGGTGTTCTGAGAGCTTTTATATCTTGTTAATGCTTTTGCCCAGCTTCCCTGGTTTTGTGACAGAAATATCTAACTGCATTTCAGAAGTTTTGGAACGGTATGTTCTGTTTGGCTTTTGGGTTTTGCTGAGGGGTTTTATTTTTTTTTTGGTAGGTTGCATATCTTGTCCTGGTTATGTTTGACCTTTTTACCTTTTTAATTTAACATGCGACTGTGGGTTTTGTGAGGAGAGTCAATGGAAGTCCTGACTGCCTGCCTCTATATGATAAATTATCTTATAACTTCTCATGACCTCTTAATAGTACACTCTCTGAGCTGAATAGTCTTAATTTTTTTTTTGTTATCTCTTCATAAGTAGAACTTTTTCTATGCCTCAAATAATTTGCATTCCCATTCTGTAGACCTCTTCTATTTCTAGAGGTCTTTTTGAAAAGAAGTGATCAGAATTCAAAACACTGCAATGAGAATATGCCATTAGGCTTCTTAAAGGCATTTGAATTTTCCTCAGCATTTTCTGGTTTTGTACAGTTTAAGATTTTGTTCTCTTTTTAGACCACTGAGCAGATGTTTTTGCTAGCCTTTCTGAAATGATGCTTAGCACCTCCCTGAGTGCATTAAATCCTTTTGTATTTCATTCCAAGCCACAGTTTGTGAAAATTCAAAAGACAGACGTCCGAAGACAGATGAAACCTTTAGAATGACAAATTTAATAACTGTCAGATTCAGATGATACACTTATGAGAGAAACATTGACAAAATCTGAAGATAAATTGCTGTGTTGTCATGCTTTGCCTTATACACAGACATATGCCAGGTCTTCAGATGTTTTGCTTCAAAGAAGGGCCAGTTCAACAGGCTGTAGAAGCTGCAGTGATAAAAGATGCGAAGTTAATCAGTTGAATTAATAAATAGAACAAAATGTCTGCATTTAGCCCTTTTTTGTTACTGTTCCTGCCCTTGTTGCTGTAAAGCAGCAGTGCTGGTTGAATTCTGGTGCTGGTGCTCATTTCTGTCACCACTGATTTAACTTCCCCCCCCGAAATGCTGCCCTGTGCATGCTCAGGTAGTCCTCTGCATTTTCCGTATATTTTCCTTTCGTGCCCTATCACTTAGATTTTTCTGTGACTTGAAATCCACCGTGCCCCCTCTTTTTTTGCTAATGTTCCGATGAACTCCTTCAGGTCTGAGTGCGCAGTCATAAACACAAGGCCTTACGAAATCCTTAAAGACAAGGATTACAGAATGGATGCACGTATTTCTCTGGCAGGGCCATTTATAAGGACATGTTTTTGTTCTTTTCTCCAGTGGCTGATGTGGAGGTCTCTTCTTCCCTTTCTGCCTCTTCTGGCTTCTCGGCTGCACTCCTATGCCTTATTTCAAGGCACTGGATGATTTGACTTGTCTGGTGATGCTCTCCCACTAGTTGGGAGGGTTTATATTTGGAATTGGTTAAGAGCGGGACCTTTGGTAAGCGAGCAGGAGTAAGACATACCTTCAGTAGACAAAGGGAGAAGCCGTCTCCCTCATTACTCCCGCTTTCATTGTACTGGTTGCTCTGTGGCCCTTGCAGTTTCTGCAGTATCACTCTGCCCAGAACACACTGCAGAACTCCAGTCTGTTTCCTAGTCTAAACCAGCAGAATTAATAATCCATTTCTATTGCCAGGCTGGAGTTTTTCCAAGGCCATCCAATTATAGTGAATTAAGTGTTCTTAGGCAAATGTGTGCTTGTTCCGCAGACTATTAAATATTGCAGTTAGATGAACCTCCAATAATGGTTCCAGAATCTGAAAAAGTTTTGAATATTTTAAATACAGTGCCAAACCCACAAAATTTTCTTCTTTTTATTGCTGTTCCCAGGAAATGTTAGAAGCATCTCTCATCAGGGCATAAATGGATTAGAAAAACATTAACTGGGCATTTTTACAGTAATTTTTAGTTAACTTAAGCATGATTGCTTTCTCCTGATAATTCCATTTGAAAAAGTACTACATTTCCTTAGGTGGAAAAGAAGTTTCTTCAACTGTATGATGAACTTGAAAGGAAATGTTACCATATGAATGGGTTAAGTTTAGAGTTGCCTTCATATGGTAATGTGTTTGCCCAATAATACACTCCATGCTATTTACGTAGTAATTGCTTGCTGCAGCACATTAGAGATTATTCATAAAAAGCACGTTTTGACATCTGAAAAGTAACCAGCAGCTTTCACAGTTTACCTTTTGGCTGGCTTGATCAATAGTTGCAAAATTGCTGGCTCTCCTCCAAACCTACCATGTCAACAGCATTGACGAGCAAATGCTCAAATCTCAGAATGGTCACTGGAGTTATGCCCCTTTTTATTTAATTGCAGTGAAGGTTGAGCTGTATTGTTTAATTAACCATCCTTGCCCAACCTGAACAAAAGTCACTTAGGGGGCTCGATATTTTGTGCGGAGTCCTGCACTGTGGTACTTCTAGGTCACGATTTGCTTTTCTTCTGATTATGCAATGACTGGCTAAGTGAGCAGAAAGGAGCAGGTAGTCCCACAGCTCCTTCAAAGTGGCTTACTTCGTAGTTCCTGCATTTTAAGTACTTTGAATTTTCTTTTAAAAATAGGAAGGTGAGTAGTTTACTACATATCCTTTTTATTTACTCAGCATTTATTTAGTCAGCATGTAAATGCAGCTGCTTTCTTGCATCCCTGAGGAACAGCTTATTCCCATTTTCTGATCTGTGCTCCCTCACTTATCGAGGCCAGCTGCTGCTCCTGTTGCTTTTGGAGTAAAATAATAATTATCAAAATGTGACCCAATGGTATTGTGGCCTCCGTGAATAAACAAAAAACCTAAAAATTGTGCTGAACTATGGCAGTAAAAGTAGCTTGCTGTCACGACTGTGAACTCACTCACTTGATAATTTCATTGGCACGTTGGTGATATGCAGGAACCTGAATTAAAATTGTCACATGTAAAATATCTGCTGGTGGATATCCTCAGATATTAATTTTTTTTCTAAAAATAGAAATGAATAGAAATGAGTTTTTTTTTTTCTCTTGTACTTGTGTAACATTTGGAAAAAAAGATCTCTCATGAGGAAGCAATTCACATAATTCAGTACAGAATATTCTGAAATATAGGAATATTTAAACTGTGATGAAATAACAAGACAAGCATAAGTCTTATTCTTTGAATAGGCTTTTATGCCAAAATACCAATACTGGCTATTTTTCTTTTCCTAAAGTGTTAATAGTGAAGTCAGAAATGGCGTTTCAGTCCGTCAGTGTTGGCAAAGTTTTGAGCTTTCTTTTTAATCCAATCCCCCCACCTCCCTTTTCATGAAATTCCCTTTTCATGAAATTTATTTTAGGCAAATTATCAGGAGTATTTATTACCTTCCTGTGCAGTGATTTCCTGAACCCAATTATTGAAAGTTGATCAATGAGTTTCTTAGTTGTTTATTATGAGAAGTGTTGGGATGCTGCAATCACCAAATGGAACTCATTCATCTGGCTGGGTTTGGGATATTTCTTAGAGGTAAAAGTAATATTTAACAGCAACCATTAACAATCAGATTCATTCATTCATTCCCATTGAGGATAGAATGACACTTCCATTTCATTTTTTTGATAAGAAATTTGCAGAAGTAAATATAGGCCATTTAAAAAAAAAAAAAAAAAAAAAACAAACCCAAACCCAAACCAAACCAACCAACCGACCAAAACCCCCTAAGTGTGGATTTGATGTTTTTTTGGCTGCCCCTGCAAGCACCTAATGACTTCTCTTCGTTTGAAGTCATTTATAGTGCTGAGATGAAACTTTCAAAAAAGGTGATTTTATTCAGATTTTGACAAAAATTCTGAAAGGTGTATCAAATTGTGAAAGTAAATACCAAAATTATATTGAATTTCAGCAGCTTTTAGGCAACTAATTCCCTCAGGCTCCTTAGAAGACCTCAGTAGTCTACCTGCATCTTCTCCTGTGGGCAGGGCTTATTTTTCTTCTCTTTGCTTTCTATACAAATGCAAATTAGTACTTTTGGAAAGGTTATAATCAGAATAGTGTTTTCTGTGGATGACAAGATGACGTGTCTTTGGCGCACTGTATGTGAGAGGAAATGGTGACTGAAAGCGTACGTGAGAAAAGAGCTCTGGCAGTGGTAAACAGGCTGTGCCTGCCCAGCCCAGCCCAGAGTCCTCAGCTGGCATGCTTGGTCTCGGCTTGCCTTATCAGCTTTGCATAAAATGCTAGAAAGGCAAAGTTTTTTTCCCACAATTTTCTATTTAATGTAATTTCTTTTTAGCAGAACAAAATGTACTTGCAGTTAAAGCTTTTTGGTTGATTTACTGTGAATATGGCTTACTGCTTACAAGAAATTACAGTAAAAGTTTTCCAGTGTGGTGAAGTACAGACCGAGCACGCGCAGTTTGTGCTTTGCCTCAGCAGTGGAGCAGTCCTGGAGTGTGCACACAGGTAAATACAGCTGTGTGTGCTTTGATAAGGCACTGAACCAAAATCTAGAGTGTACCCAAATACCCGTTATCGGATCAGACATTTAAAGAAAAATGTAGGAAAAATACCCCTTTTTGTGTCATTTGTGATCTGTGGTGGTGCGTGTGTGCAAAAGTATTATTATCTTGATGCAGTCCTGATAACCTGCAGGACTTTTTTTTTTTCCCCCCTCATAATTTTTAAATAGTACCAGAAACTTCATAGCAAAAGGGGCAAATAAAACACCAACGGCTTCAGAGTCTGTGGTATACGAATGCAATGCTGAATTGAACTTACAGACACGAATTATAGAAGATGTTGAAGATAAAGGTATACATCTTATCTTGATAGATGTTGGCATGCTATGAAAAGACAGACAAAAAAAGGTGTAAACTTGACTTGCGATGAACAGCTGTAGCTTTTGAAGCCCCAACGAGCCAATATTAGAAAGTGTTTTCGAAATGTTCTCAAAGTTTGTGAGGTTTAGCGGAGCGGGTCGCCGTGCCGCTGTGGGGAAGCGCAGTACAACTTGCAGCAAGGAGCCTTTCGCAGCGGCCTGGCGGGACCAATGAGCAGGGAGGGGAGCGCAGCAGGCTTTGCACGGCAGGTCGTGGCGCAGCCCCGCGCTGCCGGGGCAGCTGCAGCTCTCAGGTAGCGAAAGAAGGCAGCAGTGTTTTCTGTGATGCAACACAGCGCTGACTGAGATTGCTATATAAAAAGTGTACCATTTCCAATCGCCAATAATGCCAATTTTTACTTATGTTTCAGAACATGGGAACCTGAAACATGAGGTAAGGATTCGTTTTTCTTTGCATGTGATGTTTGTTTTGTCGGTGACATAAGAGCTGCTTATTTACTTTGTGCCTGTGCTGTTGGAGCAGGTATGTTTTTCTTGTGTTTAACAACAAATTTCTTTAGAGTGGTGGAAAATAGAAGTTGTCTAAGAAACAAGATATTCATAATTAAATATAAATGTATTCTGTTCAGGGTGGGAGTCAATTTTCAGTTGGTACGTCTTAATGTTGAGACACTGGAAGGGGTGGAGGTGTGTTGTGTTTTTTTTTAAGTTACAGGTAAAAAAATGTAGATCGCTTCACAACTGATGTTTAGATCCTTACTGTTCCTAGACAAAATCTGGCAGTAGAGTTAAAAGTAATCTTTTGGTTTTTTTAATGCTAGTGAGTCCTGCGGGAGTAACGTGCTGGTGTACCAGTCCCTGCCATGTCAGACTGCTGAGTGTTGAAGGATCGGCAGGGCGGTGTTTGCCTCTTCATGTAAAAAAACTTCAGTTGCAGAGCTCTCCAGTGGTTATGGAGTTCATGTAATCTGGGGAGAATGGTAAAATGGGCCCTGTACAGAGGAGCTGCTGTGACGCACGTAGCACACCTTGCTGTCAGCCCAAGAAGGCTGCAAGCTACCCTGGGTTATCTTCTCGCCAGCCGCTGGTGCCTTTCCACCGATGTACAGAAGGGCACGGCGGCTGGGTTTTGTCTGCCAGCTCTGACAAGAGAGAGGCAGCACTTTGAATGTGGAGTATAGTAGTTTCTAGCATCTATTGTAGATCAGAAGTCTATGATAATTTAACTGCTTAAATGACACACTGGTTATAAACAACGTACGAGCGTGTATGTTACTCCTCTCCATAAGCATGTGTGTGTTTGGTGCTACCACTAAAACGGAGGGATGGTACTGGGGACGTGACTGGTGCGGGGGGTGGCTGTACGCAGGGCTGACCATGCCCGAGCTCGCTGGCGTGTGAGCTGTTCCGGCATCGCCGTGACCCCAGACGGCGGCGGCGGCCAGGTGAGGGAGCCTTGGCAGCCTTGGTGAGCTGGCCACGGCA
>WEKW01012257.1:0-16752 GCA_013389905.1 Sula dactylatra | reverse complement strand
GGCCCAGAACTGGACACAGTACTCCAAATGTGGTCTCAGTAGGGCAGAGTAGAGGGGGAGGATAACCTCCCTCGACCTGCTGGCCACACTCCTTTTTATGCACCCCAGGATACCCTTGGCCTTCTTGGCCACAAGGGCACAGTGCTGGCTCATGGTCAACTTGCTGTCCACCAGCACCCCCAGGTCCTTCTCAGCAGAGCTGCTTTCCAGCAGGTCAACCCACAACCTGTACTGGTGCAGGATGAGCTCCTGTGGTCCACACCGATTCTTTCTCACTTACCCCACCCCCCCCCTTGCTTGAAAAAGCATGTATTTCAGTATCCAAAGCAATCATTCCACTGTTGTCTGCCATTGAGTTTTAGGATCCATATTTAGCAGGAATAGGAAGGCAGAGATTTTGTTTTGGTACAGCCAGCATTTTTCTTTTCTAAACAAAGTGTGGGATATGTGACAAGGAAACCTACTCTTTACTAACCACAAACAAAAGCAGCAAAGTATAGCTGGCTCCCATCGCCATAGTTCATCTTATACATCAAAAATTGCTCCAAACCCTCCTGGTGCTGAACTAGGTTATATCCAGAGATCACTTCCAACACCAACTATTCAGTGATAAATTGAACCTAGTTGAACTAGCTTTAGAAACTAAGAGGGGGGGACAATCAGGGACTGGCCATGTTAGGTATGTTTCATAGCATAGCATTTCAGCATGTAAAGGTGGCTAGAAATAAAACTTATCCAATTGAGTTAATTTCTTCTCCTATTTGTCAGCAAGCCTTTTCAAGACAGAGGGTCTGGATTTACACTACTGATCAGAATTTAGCTTATCCAAGGATGAGATAAAGCCTGGCAAAGAACAGTAGATTTATCTACATTAGTGTTAAGTATTTTGGATTTTGATTGATGTCTCTGCAGCTGAAATATTGTGGGTATTACAAAAGACAACAAAATTTGCTGTACTGAGCTGTACAGTGTTGGTCCTTGTCTTCTGCCCAGATGGTGCTTGCTGCCTTGGAAGATGGTGGTCTTCCCATTTCACCCCCATAATTCACTGGGTCAATTATGCAAAGCTAGACAGAGAGAGCAGGAGCATTATTTCCTGACCCCATGCACCGTCAGTTGAGAGATTCCTTTATCTTTAGCTGGTGATGCCTTCATACCAACAGGAAGTTATTGTCACTGCTGGTAAATAAAGGCATTTAAAATCCATTACAGCAAGATATGTAATGGGTTTTCTTTCCATCAAGATTTCTTTGTCTTATTCAAAACACAGGCAGGGATGAGCCTTTCTCTGAGTGGTGGGTGGTAACAGTCAGCGCTCCTTTGACCTCCTTGCATCTGACAGCCCTTTCCCTCTGCTCTTTAGGGAGGGAAAGGTTAAATGTCACCTCTGCCTTTCTTGTTTCCTTCTTTGTTGCTCTCTGAGAAGGAAAGGCCTGAAATTCATATTGGTGACATCAAGTACAGGGTCTGCTGTCCTACTGTACTTGTAAATTAACAAAGCATCCAAGATTCTCTATCCTCCTCTCTCTCCTCCTCTCTCTCCTCCTCTCCCTCTGCCTCTTGACTTCTTTCTTTCTCATTCAAAGCTAAGCTGACCAAGCATTCCCTCTGCCTGATTTGCATCTAGGACTGAGCACCCCTGCTCTGCCCTCCCAACAGCAGGCTCAGCTTTCCCCATCCCTCACTGATGATGGGACTTCAGCAAAACAGTGGGAAGACAAGATGGAGGGAAGCTGCTCATATGCATCTGTCTCCCTCTTGAAAATCCACACAGCACCACACAATACATCTCTCTCTTTCTTTTGCAAATTCATGTTTCCACACATCCTAAAAATGTTTTTCAACCCACCCAGTCCTTTCCTTTCTTGCTTTTCCCATTTCCTTAAAATCCCTTCACAGTCTTTTTTTTCCCCCTCACTTGCCCTAAGGGACTAAAGGAATGAGGTTGAGTTCACCAAGTTATGCATTTAATGCTTTTTCTTCCTTTTTACCATATTTACCACCACTGCTAGCACCACCATCACTGCCAATCTGGCTGCTTGGTGCTAAAATCTTGCCTGAGCCAGCATGGAGAAGGTAGAAGAGGACAATGCACATCTCAGTGTCACCATGGCAGGTGTGGGGCTACCTTTTTTTTTACTGCTTCTGCCTAATCTTGGAAATACCAAATGAAAAAGAAATAGAGAAAGAATTAAAAGGAGACATAAAGGTTCCCCTATAAAGAAGACAGGTGTTTAGCTAGGCAGTTGCTGTAATCCACTTTCAATTACAGCTCTTTTGCTAGATTCAAGAACTTCACAGACATGAAATATAGCTCCTTCCCCTCTCCTGAACTAATGCATTTAGAACCTGTAATTGTGTATGTTGTACATCTACAGCTGTGAATCTCATCACTTTGTAAAGAATACTCATCCTGTACTCCCTTTCCTGGACTACTCCTGCCCACTTTACTGATGCGATGTAACTCAAAACACTTTGGGAAAAAAAAAAATCTGTGAAACATCAAGGGTTGGTTTGTTTTTTTTTTTAAGACAGACTTACATGGGAGAGTCTAAATGAAGCAACCTGAATTTTTCAAGTCACTGAGTTTGCTCAAGCATGAGGACTGCATTCATCATTATTATTGCATTTTATTGGTAATAACACATCATCATAAATTATGCAACAAAATAAGTTGTGTTCGCTGCCATTAATGTCTCAAAATCTAGTAGACAAGATGCTTTATGGAAGAGCACTGGTCAAACTGGCTGAAAACACAAACACCACATCAAATATAGCAAACGGGGGGGTTTTGTGTTATTTTTTCTTCTTCTTCAACATTATGCACAAAACACTTAATTCTACCTTTCAGGAATGTGTTATAGGTCAAATGTCCCCTTTTCTCTGCTAAACCCACAGATCATTTTCTCCTTTAAATAGGGATAATATTCTGTTGTTTGAAAAAAGATAATTGAAGCACTTCTAATGAAAGTGGAATCTTCCCACAGTTCAAATAATAGTGCTGAGAGCCATTTCTTGTGAGAGAAATAGTTTATCTGTCTCATGTTCCCATCCTTCACAGGACTGGGCTCCCCTGCCAGGCTACAAATCCCATGGTGCCCCACAGCATTTGCCTAAGGCAC
The DNA here is from genome assembly GCA_013389905.1 of Sula dactylatra. Lineage (NCBI taxonomy): Eukaryota > Metazoa > Chordata > Aves > Suliformes > Sulidae > Sula > Sula dactylatra. The sequence continues at coordinate 13,630 of WEKW01012257.1, read as the reverse complement.
TGCGACAGCTTGGGTCTGGCTGCCTGAAAATTTCATTTCAATTTGAGAAAAGACTAAATGTTCTTTTTCAATCAAAATTGTCACACTAAAAAGTTTCAGCATTTCTGGAACTCCTTGTGCCAAGATGGGTTTTGATATTCCACCTTTTCGTTCCAGTTCAGGACAAAAATCCAATGTTGACAAAACTGTAATTGCTTAAGTCAGCTTTCCTATTTAGGTTCATTTTGTTAGAGCAAGGCAGAAGACTGTGAGGACATTTCTACTTATGCTTAGTTCATTTAGGAAGTTTTAAAATAAGGTGGAATTGGTTGCCCTCTTAAAGGAATAATAGTGTTTGGCTTAACTAGTTTAAGTAAGGCCCTGGTTTAATGGTACAGTAATCCAGGTATATGGCACTAGCTAAAGGATTACAAAAGCGTTGGGCACATCAAACAAAGCACTGATCTTATATACTGCCAGTTCAAATGTCTTTGATGGTTTTGATGCTTTAACTGTTTTTCAAAAAGTTTCAGATTGAACCTAAGGTTCAGATAAAATCTGGGATTAATGCCCAGTTGTAGAAAATCTATTTTCTATTCTTCTACATAAAACCAATGTTAAAACTTGAAGTTTGTAGCAATGCTAGGTAGGTCACTGATGTAAATGTGATTGTGTGCTCACACTTGATATGGATAAATTAACATTGCAGTACTTAGTGCATAGCTCCTGTATTAGAGATTTTGGTGCCATATATGATCAGTTGCCCTCTGTCAGCTGACTTGATATAGCTCTGTCACCCCTGCATGCAAAAGACCCTGCGAGAAGCCCAAAAGGTGGATGGTAACTCATAAGCATTGGTAGCTCGATAACTTTAGAGCATGTGGCCACACTTCAATCCAGTATGATTATACTAATACAAGTCTGTTGCAGATGAAAATTGAAGTTCATTCCTGATTGTAGAACCATGGAGAAAAGTAACTACAATATCATATACTTGTGAGATGGCACCAGTAATGTTTAGTCATCTCCAAGTTTTTATTTACATTATATTTATTTTTATTATAGATTTTCTTAACTGCTAACTCTGCCCAATCCAGTTGTGATCTGAACACTGAAGTATCTGGCTCAGCTTTTGACATAACTGTAAGGAACTAAAGATGCTGTGCTTCATAACGTGCAAGCGTCTGCACAGGGACAGACCATGGAACCATGCTAGCACGTCCCACCTCTGACAAAGGCCAGCAGCGGATGTGTGGGAAAGCTCTGTAAGAGCAGATACTGATACTGCCTGAGGATGTCTTCCTTGCCTTGAAACTTAATCGATACATTTGTTGACAAGGTGCATGATGCAGAATACACTTTCTTACAGGGAGACTGCCGAAAAGAAACTATCACCCTTCTACCAGCGATGGACATTGCAACACCCATTTGGCGTCTGACAGTCATTGGGCTTTCTCATTGCAGCAAGGGAAGAAAAGGCATTTCAAAACATGTTTGCGAGACAACAGAAATCAGCAAGGGATACTCAGGGGCAAACATAGCACCTGAAACTACTTGTAATTCACATTTTGTTCCTGAGGAGGTAGCGTATGTTGGCAGGGTCCCTTTAACTGCATTGACACCGCATAGCTGGCAGCAGAAACAGATTCTCCCTGCCAGTAACCAAGTTGGTGGTGATTCAAAGACACACCAGACTACAGTGAATGCAAGCGTGCTTCTTTCAGTGCCTTTACTGAAATGGCTCACTCTAATAATATTTGTCTTCAGTCCCCTGTTTCTTAGGGCACTTTGTAACTGGACTTTCTCTGGTCTCACAATGACTAACCCATTTCCCTATGGAGGAATGAAAGCAGGAAGAGATCAAATGCCTGTCCTGAATGCACCTGAGACCCAACAGCAGCAGGTGTACACCTCCAGGATAACATGGGCTTGAATGACAGACACATCCATTTTTTTAACATGTAAGAATAACCCCATGTATAATATAAATAATTCTGCCATGCATTATCATCGCTTAGTTGATCCTGACATATGACAGCTGCTAACTAAACAAGTAACACAGGCAATAACACAAATAATGTCTTTTAAAAACCATTCTAGGAATTGAACAGTTGAAGCAAGGCCTCATTGTATGGATGATTATACTGAGGCAGAATCAGGTAGGAGCTGCCTGAACTGTCCAAAAGCTGAGCTGACCTGTGGTTTCAATCAAAACTCTTCAGCGATCCTTTTAAATACCTAAAGATGATGACATTAACATGCACTTAGAGTTATACTTCTGACTCACATGGAGCAACTAACTTGTGTTCCCAAATTGCAACAAAAACCAGGGCAGTCAAAATAAATTTTCCCATTTACTCCTGTGCTTTTGGAAAATGCTCAGCAAGGACAGAAGTGACCTTTGCAGAACTGCACAAAATAACTGCCTAACAGTTCTCCTTTCGCACCTCACTGAAGGTAATTCTTGATTTTGTGTAGCATGTACCCTCTGCTCTCTGCAGACCACCACTGAAATCACATGAACTCATGCACAGAGAAGAAGACATCAAGACAGTGCCACCTCCAGTCTTCTGTTCAGCGTGGGGAATGACAAAACAAGGCACTCTCCTGCTCGCAACCCAAGGACAGTTATGCACTGAACCCTAGTAAAGAGATCTCTTCTGATCCAGGATGAGAATTAAGATGGAGAATTTGGCTATGTGTTAGCACCAAAGAGATTTTAGGGCAATTTACCTATCTGTGGAGACTTTGGGCAAGTCCTTCTTAGAAATGCCAAGGACTGCTTAGCTTCACTACCTCTCAAAATATCTGTTAAAGTAAACAGAGACTGTAATGGAGAAGTGAAAAATGGCCATGAACCATGTACTGTCCATGAGCAGCAGTCTAAAGGAAGTCATGCTGTATTTGGGACCTTTACCCTCTTTGCTGCAATAACCAGAACCCAAATGCACCACAGACTAACTAAGCTAACTCTACCTACAGGCAGCTGTGACAATCGACCTGAACCTGCTTTCCTGGGGCCCCAGTCACAGGCATTCTGGGTGCTGAGCAGCTGGGCTATGCTTGCAGGAAGAGTCACCCACCCTTCTCAGACCAAAACAGCTGCCCTCGTGAAGGCAGTCATAATGTTCAAGAGCACCTTCACCAGGGCACACCTATCAGGATGGCCAAACAGCCATGTGGCATGGTCCTCAGTGGACCTTCACAGTCCAATCTAGATAACTATGATGACAGCAGATGATGTTAACCCCAAATTAAATTGTTGCAGTCACAAGGGGCAAAGTTCCACTCCCTGTTGAAGTGCAGGATGGATTGTGAGTAACGTATTGCTTTCAGTAGGAAAATCAGTTTTCTGACTGCATATAAGAAAAAAATTGGAAGCAAACAAACAAACAAAAACAAAACAAAACAAAAAAACCCCAGGGAGACAGTGCGAAAAGAAAGGGGTGAAGGGGTCTAAATGTGATGGTAAAATGTATGTCTCTTTCCCTAGGCTCATAAACACCCAACCCTATCTTCTGAACCAAAATCCTGATATTGGAAGGCATGCAGGCTCAGAGGAAAATAACTGTAATTTGTGTGAAGAAGGTATTTGCAGCAATTCATTATAATGCCTTGCTTGCTGTCAGCCGTCTCTAAAGTCACTGGCAATGCAGTATTTGTGTGAAGTTATTAAGGCCAAACTCTCTTTAGATTCATGGCAAGTGCAAAATGACAAGGCAAGAGCCCAGGCAGTGATAAAGTGACATGCCATACCTCCTTCCTCTCCCTCACCCCATCACCACTATGCCAAGGATGAAAACACTGTGGATTTTGCAAACGAGAGCCACCTCTCCTCTCCCTGCCCTGTGCTGGGCTCTGCCTGCCATACACACATCTCCTTGAAGCATGCGCCCATAGGAGGGGACAGAAGGGAGTGGAGGAAAGCAAAGGAAAATGTGCTTTTCCTCAATTTCCTTCCATAAAGATCATACAGTTTTCTCTCAGCAGTTCCCAGACAGATGGCATGTATGTGAGAGACAGAGATAGGCAGGCTGGGCAGAGGAGAGATCCAGGTAGGAATTTTCAGCTATCTGAGATAAAGACACTTCTTGAAAAAAAAAAAAATATATATATAAATGGATTGCTAACTTGTCTATATCTAGGTTTATCCCTCTATCTGTGTTTTGCTGTTCATTTCAGTAACCCCCAAGACTAGACAGAGGAGAGATGAATCTCTTACACCTGTACAGACTTCCAGCAAATAAAATGTGTAAGTAAAAGATGATCACTCTAGAGATCAGGGCTCCTTTCAAACTGCATTTCTCTGTCCCCTCCTGGGTTTTTTTGCATCCTTAGCCTCTACGGTTTTTTCCTTCCTCTCCCCATCCCTTCATTTCCTAAGTTGGGGAGAAAAAATAATCTTAAAGGATAATACTGCTCAGCTTTCAGTAGGATAACATAGCCAGCCCACAGGGAAGAGAAACCTCAAACCCAACCAGAACAATGAAAACAAGCAGGTTATTAGAGGTCCTCCTAAAGCAACAGCTAAACTCAGCTTTGCAGATACTCGCAGGCTGTTGCTCAGCAGTGAGGATTTCTGGTTCAAATCCAAATGCTTGCTAACAGCAGGATTGTAGCGGGGGGGGAACCTCTCCTCTCTCCTAGCCCCTTACTCTAGAAAAGCCACATGCTATTTTAGCAGTGTAGGGATGCTCATATGCTCTGAGCATAAGTTGTCAGAAGCCAAAGAGGAATCACCTTGCACAAAAGATTTCTACAAGTTAAATTAACCTGCAGTCAGCTTCTGCCCATGTTAGGTTTAAAACTGTAGTTTAACCCTATATTCCCAAAACTTCAAATAGGTGAGCAAGGCCATTAAGAGGCATCTGATGGGACTAGATATTTAACCACAGTCCGCTGTGCGCTCACACACTGGGTCATGGCCATCCCTTAAGTTATCCTTCACACTATGGTACTGATGATCTATCTCACCTCCTTTTAGGCTGGGGAAGACATGTAGGCCTTTTGAAGTATGTCTAAAAATTCAACATATTCAAAATCTCGGAAAAGCAGGCTTGCAGTCTTCTGTAATCAGTGCCTGCAGCCAGGGAAAGGTCTATCAGCAGCTACCACTCACTGTTCTCCCAGGAGGAAACAACAGTGCTGTTGACTTTTCTGATCTTAGCATGGGGAGAGAGGCGTTTTTTTCCCCTCAAACACCTGAGGCTTTCAGATGAAGTCACCCTCTTGCCTGAATGAGATAAGCCCGTGGGGAATGGATGCTCCACAACAGGAAAGGAGAGGGGCCCTGACTCCCCAAGGGAGCAGGGCAATCTTACTCTACTGAAGGCAACAGGACTTGGGTCCTGAAATGTATTGGGAAAGCCAGGAGTGAGTTAACTCTGAGCAAAGATTTAAGGCTAGGGCACAACATAAATGCACCCACTTGTTTAATTTAAAATTGCCCACAACCCTTTTATTTCCTTGCATCTGATTCTTCCCTGGAAGATGACAAGAAACTGCTGGTCTTTTGTGGTTTTTTTTTTTTGTTGCAGTGAAAAGCTATAATCAGTTATGCTTTCTTTTGACTCTGCAGTTAGAGAGAAACAGCATGACTCTGGGCTATATTTTCAGACTCCACAGGTTGCTCTGACGCTGTATTTGGTGCTCCTGCCTCCTTCTCTGCCTCCACGTTATAAAAGATCAGGACTCTCTTTTATAAAATAGTTCTGGCATTTCTATTATCACACATGCCAGAGAACAGGGATGCTATTGCAGTGAATAGTGTGAAAAAAAGAAAGGGCGGGAAAAAAAAGAAGAAAAATCAAAGCACAGCTGAGTTGATTATTTAAAGAGCTGAGTGAAATTTGCCATCCTTTTAAGGCATCCTGGGCTCTGGAATATCACTGTGTCACTTAATGTTTGCAGTTAAGTATTTACAGATCTGTTTCCATGGCAACTAATTCTTCAAAGTTACTTTTACAATTCTGTTTTCTAAAATGTGTTTCTTTGGTTGATTGCACAGGGATATTTGGAAAGCAGCCAGGTCTAAATCATTTTTTTCACATTAAGGAGAGGTCCTTTCTAATAATGTTTAGTTAGTTCTTTGATGGCTTTATCTTGATTCAAAAATGTACTTTGTTTTTTGTTAGCAGATGGGAGAGGGAAGGGGGGACAACATGAGCAGTAAAAAAAAAGTGTTGGAAATTAGAAATGTGAAATAACCTTGTCTGAGTTCCTTTTATTTATCCTTTCATTGTTTAGAAGAGTAGGCCTTTAACCACCACAAAATAAATAAATGCCCCACTGACAGTTTGAATGCATTTTGAGGCCACGGGAGAAGATTACTCATTAATTAGTCAGGGACATGGCAGTATGGGAAAGGATGATGAGCACTGGAAACAGTGCAGAAACTGAGAAAAGCGGATGCAGTATGTGCAAGGGTTGGTTTCCCCCAGCTGTACTGAGATACCTGCATGGGGCTGGTGAAGGTTGGCCCGACTGGTAAGGAGAGATCTCGTGAAGCAGTGGCAGGGAAACAGTCATGAGCTCTGCCACAGCTTCCTTTGGAACTGGGGACAAAGTAATTTGAAATGTGTCTTTGTGAAGAACATGTGCAAGTGTCCTGAGCCCACTGACCTATGCTCTTCCCATCACTGCAACACCACCTCCCCACCCCTCCAGATGGCCTCCCCAGTCCTTCCCAAGCACACAAAAGGGAGCACAAGAGCTTAATCTAGAAAGTAACACGTCAGGAGCCATACAAGTATGTGAGATCAATGGGTAAGGGATGTTAATTTTCCCTGTCATAAGGTATTGTCCCTACTGAAGTCAGAGGTACATTTAAGCTTGTCAGGATATCTGAGAAAGGAGTGTGCTTAGCAGTGATTTAGGAACAGTGTAAACTTTGGGCATGTGTTGGAGGGAAAAATCAGCTCAGATATGCTTGTAAACCTCACCACAAGGAAGGAGTCCTGCAATGCTCAACAAGCCACCTCCCAGGCAAAGATGTCCCTGCTGATGAATAACTTCAAATAGGGGAAAGGAAAAGTATTGAGTTGGCTGGATCCACTGTTTAGGGTAGCTGAAGATGAGCCTCCTGTTTTCCACAACACTACAGCAGGCAGGGATCTATATCTCAAGGGAAAGGATAGGACCAGAAGACAGAGTATTACAGAGTAATCAGAGTATCACAGAGCATTAACCAGAAAAGATTGGTGAGGTATCTGGCATTGATAAAGTAGATTAAATATGAATGGATAATTACAATAAGATGAGGAGGGATGGGGAGAGGGATAGCCTGATCCATATTTTCCTGTGCTTTTTGTGAGACAACATCAAATGGTCAAATCAAGGAATGAGGGGTCAGGACTCCTGGGCTTTCTTTCTAGTTCTGCCACTAAATAAATATGTGACCATTCAGGCACTCTGTGCTGCCACTAACCTAAACTTCCAGGATTGTTGTCAGGTTCAGTTAACTACTGTCTGCAAAATGCTTAGAAACCTTCACAGGAAAGATGCTAGACAGGCACCCTGGTTTTAATGTTAAAGTTCAAAATATTATAATCGGAGAGCTGAAAAGGGGTGTGGATCTGAAACTGAAGCAACAGAATTACAGGAAAGCTTATAAAGTGAAGAAAAACTAAGGAAAAAAAACCCCTTGAAGAATAAAGAAAGGAAAATGAAGACTCCTAGGCAGGTGACGGGCAAGGCAAATTTTGGCTGACTGAGATAATAAGCCACTCTTTTGAAACTTTTTCACTTTTCCTCTTGCTGCAGAAATGCTCTATTAACTCTAAGGAAGATGATTTACCATTTGCCCTTTATAGACAAAGCTGAAATAGTAGGAACATCATAGCAAAACATATGACCCAACTTTTGGCACACCCCATGGCTCCAAACCTTTTATGCACAACACAGACTTGGAATCTGAAGGGAGATGATAAAGACACACTGCCTTGCTATGATGTTTATTAAATGGAGAAGAGCTACTAAGAGGACCAGGAGAAGTTGCAGGGGGCAGATTCCTTACTCACAGGGAATGGAGGAACTTGATTTCTCCTGATTTATTTACCCTTCAGTTTATTGGGTGAAAAGAAATCTTCATGATGCATGACCTTGAGGACAAAGAAGCAACAAGGGCCACAGTCACATCAAAGGAAACTCAGAAAGGAAGGTAAAAGAAAAGGAAAATAAAATAAACATAACAACAATGGAGTTTGGCAGTGTCCTGCTATATTATTAATTTTGATTGGCTGGTGGGTGTTCATAGCCTTATAAAATGGGATCCAAATCACGAAAAATTCCAGGTAATAATAACTGCTCTTACCACCTCCTCACTCCCCAATCATTTGTTGTTTGGTCCAGCTGAGTGGCCTGTGAGTAAATGGTTGCTGTATGAAAACAGAATGATCTAACCAGCTCTGGGTAACCAGCTCTTGAGCCTCCAGGCTCAAGATCACACTTGGAGAAGGAACAGAAAAGATTCCCCATGCTCAAAGATACAGATTTTTCAGCTACTGGAAACTAGCCCTTCCCTCCTAAAGGCAGCAGAGGCACTGGGTATGTCTGCATGGCTAAATAAAACAGGGTTAGGGACCATTCTATAGACCTGAGGCAAACTGACATAATCTGACCACACTCACAGTAAACAGGTGTGTTACTTTGTGTGGGCTCTCTCAGGGAGAGAAATCCCATATAACAGACCATGGTTTTCAAAGACTAAAAATGAGGGGATGTGCTAATGCCATGAATTGTGGCATAAGGATGTATCAGCTGCCATGAGCATGCAAAGCCTGCTGGAAACACAGTGGAGGACAGAGTAGGGTGGAAGGAGACAAACCTGATAGAAATTCATTCATGCTACTTCTGGGGATGGTCCTTGGCATGATGCATGCTCTCATCTAGGGACTGGTGAGCACTTTGGACACAGGCCAAAACTGCCAAGGGCTATGCTAATGGTTCAGTAATATGGGAAACTGTAGGGCAGGGCTCATGCCAACATCCTGGACTGTTTTATTTACAGGTAGAGATGTAGGCATTGTTGCCCATAAAGACAGCAACCTGTTAGCCTTCAGTCCTGCAGTTACTCTTTGCTTTACACTCTGTTGAGAAACCCAAGCCCCAAAAGATACTAAGATGTAGGGGGTTTTTTGAGCTCTCTTTAACAATGTATATTATTATTTCATTGGAATACAAGTAAGGATATGGGAAATATGTCAGAGAGGAGTCAAGACAAACTAAGTTTTGTCTCATAAGCTATACTCTATAGAACATTCATTAGTGTTATGCGGATATCTTGCAAAGAAACTTTTCTAAGCCAGCAGCTGCTTAAGACTTTCATTTACAGTGTAATAAGTCTTTGTCCAGTCCTGGAATGAAACAAGCTGACTTCACTAATAGTCTATTGAGTTCTCACATCTCTATTATAAATAATTTTAGTTGAAGGCATTTAATTAATGTCATAAATATACTATTTATGATGTGCTTTGGGAAATGGCTAGTTCTTTCAGTATACATCATGTTTTGGTTTATTGTTTTACTTTGCCTTGCAGCAGTGGCCAGGTGCCTTGCAGGTTCCTGAGCAATCACAGCCTGCGCTGGGGGGGGCTCTGCTTTCATAGTCCTTCACTGGGGAGATGGGAGCTTACCATCTTCTTGGAGTCTTTAGGCATCTAACTTAAATCCAAATGGGAGCATCTGGAATGAGGAGCATACAAATGAGATTCATCTAAGGATTAAGTGTGTAAGAGTTCGATGCTTACCCTGAGCTTGTCACTTAGCCTCCTTATGTAGTCAGGGGAGAGCAACAACGATCTGGATACCTGCCTAGGACTGGCTGGTTGAGCCACACTCTTTGCCTGCCCATTTTTCTCAACTGGCCTCAAAAGAAAATCAGCTCAGACTTCTTCCCCTGCCTTCTAAATGCTAAAAATAAAGGAGATGAATCCCACCCCTATATAATGGAGACACACAGGGGCCTCCAGATTTCTCAGGATTTGCTTCAGATACCTACAGCTAGAGAGTATTAGCAGAGCTTTTTTTTTTTTTTTTGGTTTGTAAAAAAAAAGTTTGCTGGCTACTTTGAGTAAATTCTCATCATGCTTTATGCAGTGATTTCCATCAAAGGATCTGAACCATCTTACACAACTCACTCCAGAAGAGCTCAAAACTCATATGATGTTTGACATTGTCATGACTTGGGATTTTCTTTTTTCAGTTGAATAAACTGAGGCACATTAAGTTATCAGGCAACAGGGAGCGCACAATGAGCCAATAACTCATCTGACAAAATATAAAGTTGCATAGATGATGCTGTGATTAAAGCACCCATCCAAGAATTAAAAAAGAATGAAATACATTTGTTTTGTACACAGATACCCATTATAAAACAGAATATTTCATTTGATCTAATTGCATCTCCAGTTCCCCTCAAAATGCATGAAAAGGCTCACTTTGTCTTGACTAAGTAAATGTGCATGAGTAGTTTTATGGCTTTTATTCTCTGACTGTACAGCACCTTGCACACTGGAGTCAGTTCCAGTGAGGATCAGCTGATGCTACTGTTGTTGCCATTAACTGAAAGAGCAAATTTGTAATAAGCAATCCCTTTCCAGGACTAAAAGTACGAGCCTGTGTTCAGTGCAAGTGTCCTTGATATCAGTGGAAGTTTTATACATGTACAAAGTTCCTTGTATTTGTGAAAGCTGTTCTGCTATATTGCTGGAGCCTGTAAGCTTCAACACATGCAACATGCACATGCACATACGTACTCACTCACACACAAGATAGAGTCTTCTGCCACTTTCTATCTGGCAACACATTAATCTTGTGTTTCGCATTCTCTAAAAGCTTCACTATTATAACATAATCACTGCTGAAATTGACCTTTAAAATACATTCCAAATTTCAAATGTCTTTAAACCCCTCAGTGAGCACCATTTTTCAATTTCATATATTGTTTTCTGTTTTAGGAGAGGTGGGACAAAAGATGGGAAAGAGAATTAGCAAAAGAATGTCAGCATGTAACACACACGTAGTGATAAAACAAAATCTTGCAAAAATTTACCTGGGCATTTTTAATATCCAATCTTCAAGTAGTTACGATTTCCCTTAAGGTAAATGAAAATGTAATAAGACTAATTAAAATGTTGCATTTGTGTCTCACTTTTCCCTAAAGTAATTCAATCAGTTTAGCTTCACTAATATTCAGATGTATATCTGATGCTGGCAATATAAAAGTTCAAGTACTCCACAGCCTCTAAATACATTTAAACTACCTTTATTAGAACATGCACTTTCCTAAATTTGTATTAGTAACCTAAAATTGGTTGTGTTTCTAATTATCCTTAAAGGAGAACATAACCTTGCCTGCAAATGAGATGCTGATCTGTGTGTGGAGGCAGATTTCTGTAACACAGTATCTAAGACTGAAAATGTGCATATTACAATGCACAGATGAACTTGTGTATGCTCACATTACTGTCCATATAATAAAGTATAAAAGCACATGGTACAACTTCCATCCAGCAGCATTTGCATCCAACTTCATTCTTTCCATCTCCCTACACCCAGGAAAGGGATGGCAGAAGACCTGGAGGAGAGGGGAGGAAACTCCCATCTCCCACAGGAGCTCTCCACTGCCTCAGTGTGTCCGTCCTTGCCCTGGTTTGGGGCATCCAGGGGAAAGACTGCTATGGAAGGGTGCTGTCCCTTTGGCCAGTGAAAAGCTGGCATGGATTTATTCACATGGTTTCTAGTTGTGGGCTATTCTAAGGAAATCCCAGCTGGAAAAGATGGTTTATGGACCTCTCACTGTCTTCTCCCACACAGGCAAGTGTACTGTCTGCACGCAGGGACCGCTTATGCACATATGACTCTGCTCACCCTTGGAAGTATACACTCAAAGGACGCTTTGCAATCTCACATTAACAAAGCCCACTTAGGCTGGGGTGGGAGGGAGAGGGATTAAAAAGTGAGAGGGAACTGTACCCACAGAGGCCCCCAGCCTGTGAAGCAAGCACATTCTGCACTTCAGAGGTTGATTTGAGTACCCACTGGCACCAAGTGTCTGAAGCCAAACGTAGCTCTGGCTTTATGCTCAACTTCTTGGCCCCTTGGTGGAATCTCAGCTCCTATTGGGAGAGCTGCCTGCATCCTCAAGCAAAGCACTGGGCCTGAACAGCACCTGGCAGATGAGCCAAGGTATTGCCTGCATGCTCTGCAAACCTTCCCTCAAGTTTTTGTCCAGACCCTTTCCTAACTGTCCAAGAGGATGTTGATACCCCAAAGGGATGCAACTTCGGAGGACCAGCTCCAACCCTGGGAGGCACATGGGCAACAACAGGCAGGCAATCACACCACCAAAGCATGCATCGGGCAGCTCCCCAATGGAGGTAAAAGAGGACAGCCTCATTGAAAACACTGGTTTTGTGTCCATTTATCCCAGCTGAGAATCCAGTCCATTATTTCCAATTAGGCTTGATGGAGGATTAATCCAATCTCAAGTGTCAGTTTTCTGCCCCCTGACAGCTACTTACAGCATGATGCACATGCTGTAACCTGCTGGCCCACCTTTCCCTTTATAAAAAAAATGCCATGCAGAGTCAAGCTCGCTAGAAATGAAAAATGAAAATCATCAGAAATCTCTTTAGTGACCATCAATCAACTTCGCTGAAAGGTAGAAGGTTTTTGCTTTCCCTTGCACATACCTCTTTTAGGTTGTGGGGTTTTGTTTTGCATGTCATACACACACACACATATATATTCTCCTTTGTCCCTTCTGCGGGGTGGTGAGATAATGCAAATAAGTTGCTCTGCTTACTTTGCACAAAAGTTTACATGTTGTTCTGTTGATAACATTTTTGGTATGCCTAATAGATGTAAGGGGGGAATACATATCTGTATCACTTCTAAAGTTTGTGTATTAGCTAACTAGCTCCCACTGCTTTAGAGGTTTTGAGTCCTTTTGCCTGTGAAACTTTTATGTTACACCTAGGTGTCCTCATTTTAAGGGCTCTACTATTTGACAAGCGATGCTTATCTCTACAGTCGGTGATGAACACAGCATGACAGGCAATGTGTGCCTCTGTCCAAGGCACTGAATCACAATAAAATGGTAAATTACGGTCTGTCATAGCTAGAAACTGCAGTGACTAATATCCAGTTCCCTATTCTACATAAGATGTGGGGGGGAGGGTGCACTTTGGTGATGGTGGGAAAAGCTAGCGTTACATTCCTTTTTATTGAATCCTTGCAATTGAAAATGTACCTGGACACTGAGAAAAAAGAAAAAGAGGGTTTGTAGCAGGAGGAAAAGGATATATTACTAGCAAATGGAATTATCGCTATTTTTGGATAGCTCAGAATTTGTTATTGTTTGGGGACCATCAGGATAGAGATATTTGCAAATGGGATTCACTCTTCTCACTCTCTGGCAGAAATACGGAATTCAGTTTTGATTAAAATGCAATAATAATTGTGAGTTGGACTGTGTGTCAGTGCCTCTCAGAAAGGCCTCCATTAGGAAAGCCGCTATTTTAAAACAAGCCATTCATCATCGGAGTATAATTTCCAGTAAATATATTGTTTGTTCAACTGTAATTCTAGAGATAATGTTTAAAATTCTCCTCTCATATCTCATTATGAAATAATTGATAGCAACATGGCC
>WEKW01012256.1:0-26650 GCA_013389905.1 Sula dactylatra | reverse complement strand
AAAAACTTTTCAACTTACTCTGGATGAGATTTGCAAGTGCATCTGACTTACATCACTTTCCTGTGTTTATCAATTCATGTTCAAATGTCCAAGGGTTCTGAAAATGTTTTAGTCCTTCATACTTGATATGTAATTACACATTTGGAAATGAAAAGATATATATGATTGTGTGTTTTCTACTGTGAATTACTCTGGATTATAGAAGAATGTAATTTTAATTTTATTAATATAGTCTTAAAATATACACAAGGGCACTGTTTACTAATGTAAGAAGGGAACCTTTCAATTAGAGGATGATTTGTTGAAAAAACTGGAGAAGTTTCATCTAACATGTATGCCCATGTGTAAAATTAGACCTCACTCAGGCTGACTGTGGGTTCAGGCATCCTGGAATAATTGTAAATTTTGATCACAACCACAACTTATAACAAGAAAATATAAATGGGGAAAAAATGAGTGTGGAGATAAAATTTTTCACTATGGATTTAGAGACCTCTTGGGGGCTGGGGGCTAAGGAGCAAAACTCACCTGTACTTTCTGCTAGTGCTTAGAGCTGCACTTATATGTACCAAGTTGTATTATCTGATGTCAGTGGTGGAAAAAGAGACACTATTCAGCAAATTGCTAAAACTTGCCATGTAGGGCTATTAATCACTTAGTTCATTAGATCTGTTGGAGATACTCTGGGATTCACACTGTTTGAAATATTTTGGACCAGTTTTTTTGGCACTCTCTTTACAGTAATATTTACATATTAGGAGGCTGGTAGCATGTCAGTCTTTTTTGGCCTGTCATAACAGAACTGTTTCTTCAGCCTTGCGCAGTCCTATTCTCCAGACCTTTTCTTGGTGTTTTGCTCTGAAGTTTTGTGGGTTTGACTCAGTTTTATTGAAGTGGGATATCTGAAACTGACCATCAATGTGCAGATCTGCATTTTAATGTCTTCTAACTGTAAAACACTCTTAAGCCAGATGCTGCTTCAGTCTTGCAGCCTTAACACGTGATGTGGGATAGCCAGACCTCAAGTGCTCTCTCAAATGGCAGCTCTCCAATGCTGTGTATATACATCATGAAATTATGAAAACACAGAAAGTGATAGTAAACTATCATGGCTGGAATGCTCTTGCATGCTCTGTAAGAATTACTAAATGGCACGAAAGGAACAGAATATAAACTTGAAAGAAACTGTCATCATGAAGTTACCAGATGCCTTTTTGTGCAGCAATCTCTGCCAAAAACATTAGAGAATTTGACGTCAGGGCGACAGCTGAAATAAATGAAAGTGAAAAACAGAAGCATCGAAGTGAGAAGGTGCTGCATAGAGATTTTCGTATTCCTGTCCATAAGTAGCTTGAAAAGTCAAANGTGTATCAAACACTGCATTCAGCAAGCTCCTATCATGCTTTGTAGAAGACAACAGCAAACTACAGCAAGATTAAGCTAATACCCTCGCAGAACAGTTTTGTTTCTCACAGCATAGGATCCACCTATGCCCTCATATAAAGGAAAACTTGTAGTAAAGGGACCTTACTTCAGGCTAAATCTAGGAATCAAATACCTGGGTATGGTGTATTTCTCTAAGCAGTAATTTAGAGATGGACATCATTCTGCTTAATAACCAAGTAAAATAAGAATATTCTGGAGTGGCACTCATCTCTCAAATTGTAAAAACTTACTTGTCTGTCTTGAACAATACCAATTCCTATGGTTAATAATAATAATAATAATAATCCTAATATTACCATCTTAAAGATGGGCACTAGCTGGTTAGCACATCTAATTTGGACTAGAAGACCCATCAAAATTCACGGAGTATGGCAGTCCTGCAGAACTCTGCAGATGTGCAGCTATTTCTACATCAAGAAACCAGCATTCAGTGCACCATGCTGTCTCCTCCCAATAAAGTCATGAAGGATGACACCAGACCCTCTTAGCTTCATTAGTAAATCTACATCTCTTCTGAAGCTAGCTACTCTATTGACTAATTAGAAGTTTCTTGCTAGTTACAAGGGACTTGATTTTCATTTTTTAAAACAAAAAACCCCGAAAAACTTAACATCTTCAAAGGAAAAACTATTTTAGAAATGCCTTGTTCAGGAATTTGCTTCATAATTTGAAACCACAAACAAATCATACCTCTTTCAAAACATTCCTTTTTGCACTATTCAACACAAAACAAACCCTTAACAAACAAAGCTCAAGAACTCTATTATGGGGACAGCAGTTCTATACATCTGTAAAAATCTCCAGTAGTCTTCATCAAACTTCATATGCCCATTGAATCTCAGTGTGTTGTATTCAGATTGAGACAAAAGAAAATTAATGGAATCCATTCTTTTCCCAGCTTTCTGTCATCTGTTGCCCATCCACTGACTGTGTGCACTTTGTCATTGTCCATTCTTATCTCCTTGCATGTGGACTGATGGAGTGTTTCTACAGTTGCCTGCCAGTATGCTATTAATTCTGGAAGAGAACAGTCAAATGCAATGTCCCTCATGTCAAGTGATTGATAATGGTACTTCTTTACCATATTACTGAGTACTTTTTAATATTCTCCAGTTTGATTTTCTGTGGGTTTTCTAATGTCCTCCACTCTGATTTATTAATTAATACTTTTGTTTACTCTCCTTGATATCTATCTTCTGCAGAGGAAAATAAACAATAATGGAGACTTTAAGGGTTTCAGTGAATTTTGAGGAGGGCTAGCCTTAGATATAGAATATCAGAAAGACTAACTCTGAGGGCTGTCAGACTTACCCCATTTATATCTCATTCTCTGTGCACATGTATTGCCCAAGTACAGTCTCTTTTCTATACCAAATGTGATGGAAATGAAGTTTGCCTGCCTTGGAATGCACTGTGATGTAAAAGACTGTATACAGCTGGTAAAGCAGGTAAGGTGCTCTGTAGAAATCTGTTTGTATGAAGCAGCTATCCATACCACACATGCTGGGATTGGTATTTCCGGGGTTGGAAACAGCAAGAGTCCTGCAATTAGGTGAGTTTGTGTAGAAGCGCATTGTAAGACTTGTCCTTGGCACAAGGGAGCATGAGACCTACCTTTTAAAAATTCACTTTACAGTGTGTTGTACCCCCCATATCTTTCATACATCTGTTTTTGCCCTTTTGTGAATAAAATAAGAAAGGATTCATTGCATTACTGATGCCCAAACACAATGCTGTTTACTCATTGCTAACAGGTTCTACTTCTGTTTCAGATGGACTATTTATACTAGAAATAATTAATCCTCTTGTACTGAAAATATTACCACGGAAACTGCCAGCTGCTAAAACCCACATTATTCTTTAGCAGGAAGCAAATGTCTGTAACTGCTTACCGTTGGTTAGGACATGGTTGGTTTTTTGGTTTTNCTTCTGGAATATTTTTTCCTTCTGAAAAATTTGTCATCTCTCATTTCCAACTATTTTCCGTAAAACCATCTTTTTTAACATAAAATCTTACAGTTGAGGAACCTCCAGAACTCTCTTCTATTTACACATTTCCAAACAATGCTGTCTTCAAGTGAAGTGCTTCTGTTTCTAGAATATTCAGACTGACTTTTCCCAAAAGGACCAACACTTAGCTCTGTTAGTATGATAATTGGACAGAGCTAGAAATGAATACAGAGATTAAAAAATGGATTCACAATGTTAAGGTTAGCTTTTGACAAGTACAGAATAACCTTTAGAGAGGGATCAGCTTGGGAATATATTGAGTGTTTAGTAAAAAAGCAATGAAAATGTAATATTAAAATATTTGCTCAAGGTCCAATTCTTTCTGAAATAGATCTGCTTCAACCCAGGGAATGTCATTCTGATACTCTAGATCCTTAGACTGAGACCCTTCTTGCATTGATGTTAACAAAAATATTGCAGCTGGCATCAACAGAAAGCGAAAATTCCTGTTTCCATCAGTACAAAGACCTCAAATGTCAAGTTGTTCAGTTATCAGAAGAAGAGAAACATTAATTGTACAGAATCTATGGTCCTGTCAACATAACATTTCCGACTTGATTTCTCAGTGGACTTGTAGTTCATAGCTTATATTAAAGCTATAAAACTGTATGACCTCAAAGAGCTGAAGAGGTAGCTCAGAGAATCAAGTCCCTGAATGTTGAATTGATAGGCATGCCCCAGTAAACCATAGTTACCTGAGAAAGAAGAAAAGTTTGCTTTTCTCCACTGATGTGCATTCACAAAAGCAGATCTGCTTGGTGAGAGAAAGCTATCTGCCTAAACTGTACTAAAGTGTGAACCAGACTGAACAGACACCCTACCAAAAGAGGCTTTTGGTCAAAGATTAATAATGTCCGAGGCTGTGCGTTTTCAAATTACTTCCACAAAATGTACTGTGAGTGGAGGAGAGCTCCACTGGGGAAGATAATGACATACTCTTCTCAGTGGTGTCCAACCCACCCCAAATTGAAGACACACATCTGTTACATTTGTGTGAGTTGTCCTCCTGCCTCTTTTGCCTTTGGGACCTGCTCTCCTGAGTGAGTGCTGTGGTAAACATGACCCTGGATTCATGTAGTGTAGTGGGGTTGATCTGGAGCAGGGGTTGAGCCAGCTTCTTTGGCACCAAATGGGACATCTGGCCACCATGTAGGACATTCGCTATTCTGTGGTGGATATCTTATTTTGCTTTTTTTAATGTGTTGAATACCTTTCTTTAGCCAGCCCATTTCCTTTGGAAATGTTCAGCAGCAGGAGTTCCTCAGCCTGGGGAGAAATGCTCTGGCTAGGTCAGCTGCACAGTCACAGGCACTGTACCATTTCCATCTTTTGCCCCTGCCTAACTTGGCTTACTTCACTGTTTTTCAAGATCAGTGGGCACACATGTTCATGAATTGTGAGACAGTCTTGAACAATGCCAAACTACCTTTGAGATTTGGTTTGCATGGCCAAGTGCAGCCATATCAAAGTACTCTAGAGGATCTATACCATTCCATTTTAGAGCCTTGCTGGTGACAAAAATAATGCTTTCTTTTCTCCATCTGTCATCTGTGAGCAGCACAGGACAGAAACTGTGTCCACTTCATGTAGGTACAGCAGCTTGAAACACAGAGCTGCAGTGTCCTCTGGAGCAGAGCAGGTATCGCCAGGATGTCATCAGATTCCCTGTAACGTTACCAGTTTTTATTAGGAAGTAACGTGGTTTATGCCGACATTTTGCAAATCCCACTGCAACAATGTGTATTTTTAGTAACTGCTTGTGAACTATTAGTAATGATAATTTTGGTAAATTGGAATTTTTAATCTAAAAGACAATTGCCAAGTGATTGAAAAAACTTGAAACTCTACACATCTGCCCTATTCACCTGAAAGTATTGCCATTGACCACATTGTGAAAAATAACTTATTCTTGGTTTCTTGAGGCTAAGGGAGAGGTAAGGATTTTGGTTTTTTCCCCAAAGAACAGTATCTTACTAGATAATTTACACTTTTGCCTCAACATAAATCTCACAAAAATACCCATTTGATGAAAGGAGCAGGTATCCATGGTGACCAGCAATTTACCATCTTTTGTTCTCAGTTCTCACTTCAAGGAAAGTAAAATAATGCCTAAAGGCTAGTTTTTTTTTAACAAGACAAGATAAACTGCAAAAGGTCAGAACTGAGTTATAATTTAGTTGCTAAAAGGATTAGCTAAACCTATCTCTGACAAACCACCATGTTCAATGGAATCACCTTATTGATAACATCATTTCATGCTAAATAAAAATAAGATATTGTAAGATATTATATAGGGAGAGGTAAGTTCCCCACATCTCTATTTGAAATCAGTCAAAACTGAATCTTAGAATTGGCACAGGATCAAGAAATTTCTACATGAACATCTGCAGTTTCCTCCCTTTTGCTGCAGAGGTGGTTGCAAATTCTGCTGATAGCAGAGCTGAATTCTTCTTTCAAGTTCATGTTAATATTGTCATCCTATTGAAATTATATTAATGCAAAGATTATTTTACAGTTCTGGTTTTCTCTGTGTGAGAACCACAAGTTCTCATTTTCTTTCTATAATTTTTATTTAAATTTTTAACTCTCACACACAGTTTAAAAAGACAGATAAGATTTTCAGCAGCTGAAATGGATGGCTTTCCTGCATGTTGTTCTGAAATATACAGAGAACTCCTTAGGTATAATTAGTGAAATAAAAGAAGAAATAAGGAAAAACCTTTTTTTCTGGAACAAATTGCCAAGGGTTGAAAGAACTTACCACTTAAGCCTTTGCACAAACACTGAAGCCTTCTGAATTACATGTTATGGTTAGATTGCAGTAGATTCAGGACATACTCTGTGTCCTGAACTTTGAGGAAAGAATCAGCTCAACAGTATATACTGAGTGGACTTGTATGAGTTGTTCACTTGTCTGCCTCTCCTACTAAAGAGGCTAGTCCTCTAATTTCTAGCTAGAAACTTCAGGTAAAGCTAGTTTCTAGCTATCCACTTCCCAGGGGCTAATAATCATAGTTGAAAACAGGTTACCAGGCTGAATGAACCTCTGGCCTGACCCAAACCCAGCTGCTCTTATAGTCTTTGGTCCTTAAATATTCAGCTATGCAAATCAACACAGCTTCAGCAAACCAGTGGAAATGAGGTATTCTGCATAATTATGTAACCATATTCATAATTTATTCATTAATCGTAAATTAATATTTAACTATTGGTTCATAGCATTAAGACCTAAAAGAGTCGATGGTAGTTGTGAACTTTATGTACTTTCAAGGAAAAGAAAACTTTTACCTTTTACATTTTCTCACTCATTATTTTTAAAGATGACCCTTGGACTTCTGATGTGCCATTACAGTCAAGAGATGTAAGGTTTGCAGGAGTTTTGCTGTGCTTTGCATGTATGAGACTGGACATGGAAAAAGAGAAGTTTTGGTGAGGACAGAGGTGTTGCTTTAACAATTGGAAAAATCATTTGGCTTTAAGAGGTATAGTGGTCTTTTGTGACATTTAAGTATTTTATTTGCTTCCTGTCATCTGTAACATATTGTATTTCCACTGTGTTCCCACAGTATTGGTTTGAATCTCTCTGGTTGTCTTACCCTCACCTGAAGAAGCAAATTTTAATACAGTTGTGTAAATTACTGCATAATCTCAACTCCTACATACAATTGAGAATAAGATATATCTGTATACTTCTATTTGAGTAGAAGAAAGTATTTTATACCACAACTTTGTAAAATTCTAAAAAAGAGAACTTATAACAGGTCATTTCATCATCATCATCATCATCATTATTATTATTATTATTACAAAAAAGAGACCAGTGTTGATAGCAGTAGATGAGAATTCGTCACTTTTGTATCAGTGGATGTACAGAAAATAAAGACATGGGATATACCTTTTTGCTGTTCTACTCTTCCAACATCACAGAAGATGCTACAGTGGAATAGATCAGCTGTCACTAGCAACTAAAGTGTCCTTTTATTTGATTTTTTTAATCTAGAATTTATAGAAACTTTTCTGTAAACTGAAAATGAAAAAAGTGAGGAACAAACTACTGCTGCCCTTGACAGAGCCTAGCAATAGGGCTGTGTGCTTGAGTGCTATTAGTCTTGCAGTCTGACCACTTCAATGTAATCAGTCTTCTAACTACAAAAGGCAGATCACTGGCAAGCAAAGATTGTTAAGTCTGTGCTGTCCGGCTGGCAACTCTGAATTCAGTGTTTGCTTTTAGATAAATGGGGCTATTAGAACTTGACAAATTTGTCACCACACATAGACATAGGTTTCTAACAAGCTATACTGGTAAATATAGCCCTTTCAAGTTGCTTTTGAAATAAAATGAATGCTTTTCAAATCTCCAAAACCAAGATAGAAAGGTAGGGTATGGATCTGCAGAAATCCATACACCAGTCTTTTTGCATAGGATGTCCATGTCTGCACTTAGCTTACTTTTTTTCAGCCTTTTGTTATGGGACACTTCAGTCTGGTTTTGATTACAAGTAATTTACTTCCCTGTTCATTCCACCTCTGCAGCAAATGAATGCTCCTCTGAAGCTTTCCATTTGCTCTACAGCAAAGTATTTTCTAGATATTCTCATTTTCTCCCAATAACTCTCAAATAATGTTTCATGGAGAAGACGTGATGCTGGAGATGCCCAGACAGGCAGCTTGGTAACAAGGGTTCTTCAGACTTTCAACTTTTTCCTCTCAAATGATACTCTCTAGTATCAGTACAAATTATTTTCCAAAAAATCATTTGTCACAATTGTGTTTCCTGGGCATTACTTATATTGGATTTTACTCAAAGTAGGTGAAAAGCAAGGAAAGGAATGCTTTGCTTGAATGTTCCTTGTAGCACCCATAGCTGTTTCACAGGCTGTCAATTATCAATACCATTATGGAGCCACATGGGAAACTAAACCCTTCTTACCTACCATATGCCCTCAGAGAACAACTGCTCAGCAATAAATAGTGGATAGTAAATAGTTAAAATGGAAACCTGGAGAACAAAAAGGAATTTAAAAGTCAATTACACAAATTGCTCTATGGATAAAAATGAAGGCTGTCTTCTCCTTTCAGGCTTTTGTTCTGTGATGAGGACTAAAGCCAAGAGACATTTGCACAAGGTGTCAATAATTCAGTTTGGATTGCTCTTTTCCAGACATGTAGTATGGCCAGAGTCCGAACAGCAGCACCCAGGACACTGATGCATTGGGTTGGCATTCAAGCAATGCTGGAGCTGGCTCCAGGCTACCTTGGTAGACACTTTAAACAGTGTACTCATCCTTCCTTTCCCTTCTCATGGCCTCAGAGGGAAATCAAAAACCTGCAACGTGTAGGGTGTAATAAAGTCCCTGGAAGACTTTTCCCCAAAGCATGTTGACAATGAAAAAAAATATGAAGCCTTTTATCTGGGAGGATGGGGAGAGTATTGGGATGCCTATGTTGCATGACTGGATTATTATTGTCCTCAGGCCTCAGAATCAGAATAATAAGACAGTGACTCATTTTTAGAACAACAGCTTGTCAGATCTAGCCTTTCTATTGTTGAAACAAAGTACTGTTTTGTTATCTGATTAAGTCTGAGAAATGAAAAAAACATTTGCCAGAAAGGGATATTAGTTTATCATACTAAATGTCAGAGCTTTAGGAGTGTGGAAATATGTCTCTTTCTTTAATCAAGGAGCTGAACTTGACACCGAAGAATTGCTCTGTGCCTTGTGGAAAGGCCAGTAGCAGGTGTATGCTAGCAGGAAGATGATGAATTTTTCTTTCAGCTTCACCATATTAACTGCCTGAGTATTTTGTCTGAAGAACATCATATGTGTAGCTAGGAGAGAGTAGTAACCTGCTAGTTGTATGGGATTAGAAAAGGTCTGGATTTTCTACAAACAGTTGTCTTAACTCATGGTGCCTCCTAGTGGAGTCAATAAATCTGGTTGGCTTGGTAGGACTTGCAGCCAACCTGGTGTTGGGTGGCCTCGTACATTAGAACCAGACAATAGCCTTTACAGCTGCTGTTTTTAAGCTGAAATATTTCATTGACATCTTCCTGGAGGCCCTGAATCCTCAGCTATGTCATCGAGTACCCAACACCAGAGGAGGCTTCCCTCTGAACATTAACAGTGCTTTCTCTAGGGATCACCTGGTTTTCTGTATCTAAGCTTTTCAGGACAAAGAAGCTCCAATTTTTTTAGCTGTGACATGAATATAATGTCAGTATTTACTATAATGATCATATTAATCTATTACCACATTTATGTGTCTTTCTGTTCTATTTATCTTTCAGTTATCAACCTTTATAATTACACTTTTCCTTTGTATCAAAAATGATGTCTAAAGAGACTTCCTGTGAAATAAAACACCTCTCAGTGTGACAGGGGCTTTCATGGACTTTCTCAGACATTGGCTCTGGTGTGGAAAAATTAGTATAAACAGATTTTTCAGTATGACTTGCAGGAACACCTTGTACTATGTGGTTTGAGAAAAAAAAAAAAATCTCTGAATAGAAGCCAAAGTAGTTCACAGGCTGAAATTAAAGCTTTTGGTGAAAAGCATCACTGAGTGCGATGCTGAGATCTACTGCAGTCTCCTTAGCTAATGTGGAAGTGACTGTGATGCTCTCATCTTGGCACTCAGAGTGCAGGCACCAAACCATCACCCTCATTAATTCCACCAGAGTACCCACCCACCACAGCCTACTGTAATGATGCACGGCACACTGCCACACTATCATGCGCTCCAATGTCAATAAAGTTACTGGCTGCAGGTGGTGATTTGCCATGTCATTATTCCTCAGTAATTCAAAAGATCCAGTCATGTTTTCACAAGCAACCAAATCTGTGGCAACTGTTTAATATAGTTTTCCATCACCTGTGCTCTTGTGAAGCAGAAACTCAGCTCAGGGTTTAGAAGTTACACTTCATGCCTTTCTTGCCCTTCCATCTGTTTTGGTTTAAGGCCAAATTTATTGAATACAGTGGCCAGCTTCTGGGACTTGCATGCACTGGAGGGAGACTCGCACAGTTGTGAAGTGGCAATATGATATAAATTGGTGTAAACTGAGCTGGTGGCTGGAAAGAAGTGTGTGTGAATAATGTGGCATATTTTTCACAGGTTTTGGAAGGTTCTGAGTGTTTCATATTCTGAAACAAGAAATAAAAGTAGATACATAATTGTCAGGAGTCTCAATTACTTTAGGGGCTTTGTTGCAGGGACAATGATATTAGATAACATCCAAAGGAGAATATGCAAGCAATATTTGACTCTCTAAAGATGGAACTGGGCAATGCTCTCCCAGGAAAATAAAACTTGTGTTCATTATATGTCAATATTGATTAGTATACACTGCCAAGAATTACAAAGTATCTAATAGGACAAATGTTAGAATAACTTTCTCATTATTTCTGTTTAAAGTTTTTGCCAATTTAGTCAAAATTAAATTACAATAAATCTGTAAAAACCATGTTAATCTAATTTTCGCTTTCTTACAGTATAATGTCCAACTATATATCTAATATAGTCGTATGTAATACACTGGATAGTTTAAGAGTGTATATTACTCATGATCTTTTGATCTATCCTATGGATAAAATATAGCTGTATTGTCTACTGCTGCCTTAAAATCTGAAGTTTTGAATGTGTGTTAGCTTAAATGTTTGCTAGGCAAACATCCCACATTTCTTGGGACTTGTTGATTTCTATGGATGGAGATCAGGAGCTGAGGTCTAATTCTCACTGGGCTATGCTGCATCATTGGTTGTACACTAGTCTGTGAAGTCAGTTTCACAGCAAAAAACCCACTTTTAATGCATGTCAGAGAATTACCTCATTATGCTAAAATCTTAGGGGTTTTAGAGGGGTGTCTTGGAACCTTTGTTCCACTGCTGGGCTCCACATTCTGCTGGACATCAAAAAATGCCATGGTAAATTGGTAACAGAAACTCTCTGGAATCAAACAGAATGATGCACAGCAATTGAAACCCCTATTTCTACCCACACCTCTGTTGTTGGTAGCTACCAATTGCATGTGGATGGTCCAACAAGGAAGCAAATGAGGAAACATGCATTAATAATCTGTGCCCTCAAACCAGTTCTCTGACTCTTTTCCCTCTATTTTTATTAAAACCTTTGCCAACTATTATGACAGGTTTAGCAGCAATAGAACAGTGTGTCCTGAAGGATTTATGATGTTACGACATTCAGGAATTTCAGTCTCTTCTCTTCAGTCACTGTTTGCAGCAAAGGAAATTTCTGGTGTACGTAAGAAAACCATTTTGGCAATGAGAGAGGTCAATCGCTGGAGCAGGTACCCAGAGAGACTGTAGAACCTCCATCCCTGGAGATGCTCAAACTTGCCTGGATGAGGCCCTGAGCAACTTGATATAAGTTGGAAGTTTGATTTAGCTTTAAAGTGATCCCTGTTTTGAGCTGGGAGTTGGACTAGATATTCGCCAGAAGTCCTTTTCAACTTAAGTTATTCTACAATCTTGCAGGGTCTCCTTCAACAAGATATGGATGAAAAATCAGACCGAGAAATGAATGGACATTGAACTGTTCTTCTCTTGGCCAAAGGACCAATTTAGTCCTATACCATTAATTCTTCCTTGTTTCTTTCAATGCTCTATTTATTTTTTCTTGCTTTTCCTCCTTTCTTTCAGGTATGTCAGAAAAAGCATGTGTTCCTACAAGAATAGTATCAGTCAGGTGACAAGCAGTAGCAAAGTAAAATTGCTGTAAGAAAGAAAATCATCCCTCTCCATTGAAATCTTGCTAACTTGAAACATCAGATGATGCCATTCATGACTTCACCATCAAAAGATATCATTAGCTTCATTATGTCTTTCCACATTAGCCATCTGAACAATATACTTCTATGGACTTAATAGCCAAATTGCTGCATATTTTTAGATCATGTTATCTTGTGTATCCATTGAAACTATTCAAATTTTTTCTCCCTCCTTTTCTCTTGTTACTAATATGGGAAATTATCTGTATATTTTACAAAGAATAAACACCATCTTATTATGTTTCTACCTGTTCTATTCTCAGATCAAGTCTATGTAGATTCACAATACTGTAATAACATGTAGCAACATATTAAGACAGTCTGGAAAATACTGAGCTTTAGAGCACAAGTAATCAGTATTTAAATCACTTTGCATTTGTCACAACTAGTGGAAAAACAGTTCCTTCTGAACAGAAAAAGATGAGTGTGGAAAGGACAAAAGCTTTACACTTTTTAACACAAGCACCCGTTACTTTAATGAGAACTAGCTGATGTAGTTCCTAGGGACAAACTGGGCACATGAGCTGTTTAACTAAACAGTTTTTCGTATCTTTATATGTCTTTCCTGGGTATTGTTTATATATGAGAGAAATTTCAGTAGTAGTATTAAAAGCTGTTGTTCTAAGACAGCAAATTCTTCAGTAATTGCACTTACTGAAATATATATATATTTATAAAATTACTTTTTTCCTCAATAATTTTTTTATTTTGCTTCCTAGACCTATAATTTACAGTTAATGACTTCTGATTCCTATATATTCATTCTGTAATGCATTTAGTAATTAGGTAGAAGAAGTTTTTTTTTATCCTACTCACCCTTAGCATACGTTTAATTGCACTCACAAATATACGCTCAATTTTACTGCCACTGTAATTATCATTCCTAGGCTAACTTTTGCTTCCCAACAGTTGCTATTTGTCTGCATTGATGGTATTTTTGTCAGATTCATCTAGCAACCCTGAAGGGCAGTTTAATACCTAAATTGGAAAGTGTGCTATAGATATTTAAGAGATATTAATCTGATTTAAGGACAGGGATAAGAAAACACATTTTAAAATATCCACTAATACTTTCAGGAGGTAAAACAGGGATAAAAGTTAGCCCTACTTTTGAAGCTTCTATGACAAGGCAGGGGTTAAACAAAAAAAACCCTACAGCTTCACTTGAAAAAACAGAAATGAAGCTCCTGTAATCCAAGAGGGAATGGTCAGCAACCTGCTACACCACTTAGACACACACAAGTCTATGGGGCCAGATGGAATCCACCCAAGGGTGCTGAGAGAGCTGGAGGAAGTACCACCAAGCCACTTTCCATCGTTTATCACAGTCCTGGCTAACCATGGAGGTCCCAGTTGACTGGAGGTTAGCAAATGTGATGCCCATCTACAAGAAGGGCCAGAAGGAGGATCCAGGGACCTACAGGCCAGTCAGCCTGACATAGGTGCCAGGGAAGGTTATGGACCAGATCTTCTCAAGTGCTATCACACAGCATGTACAGGGCAACCAGGGGATCAGGCCCAGCCAGCATGTGTTTCGGAAAGGCAGGTCCTGCTTGACTAACCTGATCTCCTTCTATGACAAGGTGGCCTGCCTCGTGGATGAGGGAAAGACTGTGGATGTTGTCTTCCTAGACTTTAGTAAAGCCTTTGACACCATTTCCCACAGCATTCTCCTGGAGAAACTGGCTGCTCATGGCTTGGATGGGCGTACTCTTCGCTGGGTAAAAAACTGGCTGGATGGCCAAGCCCCATGGAGTTGTGGTGAATGGAGCTAAATCCAGTTGGCGGCTGGTCACAAGTGGTGTTTGCCAGGGCTCAGTGTTGGGACCAGTTCTGTTTAATATCTTTATCAATGACCTGGATGAGAGGATTGACTGCACTCTCAGTAAGTGTGCAGATGACACCAAACTGGGCAGGAATGTTGTTCTGCTTGAAGGAAGAACAGCTCTACAGAGGGACCTGGACAGGCTGGATCAATGGGCCGAGGTCAACTGTATGAAGTTCAACAAGGCCAAGTGCCAGGTCCTGCACTTGGGTCACAACAACCCCATGCAATGNGTGCCCCTGTTCTTGGCACTGTTGAGGCTGCACCTCAAATACTCAAATACTGTGTTCAGTTTTGGGCCTCTCACTACAAGAAGGACATTGAGGCACTGGAGCATGTCCAGAGAAGGGCAACGAAGCTGGTGAAGGGTCTGGAGAGCAGGTCTTATGATGAGAGGTTGAGGGAACTGGGGTTGTTTAGTCTTGAGAAAAGGAAGCTGAGGGGAGACCTTATTGCTCCCTGCAACTACCTGACAGGAGGTTGTAGTGGGGTGAGTGTCAGTCTCTTTTCTCAAGTAACAAGTGATAGGATGAGAGGAAATGTCCTCAGGTTGTGCCAGGGAAGGTTTAGATTGGATATTAGGAAATATTAATCCACTGAAAGGGTTGTAAGGGATTGGAACAGGCAGTCCAGGGAAGTGGTTAAGTCACCATTCCTGCAGATATTTAAAAGATGTGTAGATGTGGTGCTTAGGGACGTGGTTTAGTGGTAGACTTGGCAGGGCTAGGTTAATGGTTGGACTTGATGATCTTAAAGGTCTTTCCCAACCTAAATGATTCTATGATCCTAAATAGAGGAACATTTCAATTAACTACAAATTTTGCTGGCTACAACTAGTTTGTTATTGATGTTGTGCTTTTTAGGAAGATAAGAGCCTAGTTGCAGAGCCATAGTTTGCAGCAAGGAGGAGATATAAGGGGGCAAAGTGAAGGAGTTTTCCCTATCTCTGGCAATGACTTGGTTCCTTTTTCCGTTACAGAAGAGTTGCCGTGAGAGGCAATGGTGGCAGCTGCTGGAAATAACAGTAGTCTCTTTCTATGGCTGTGCTTATGCAAGAACTCTCTTTATTTGTCCCTTATGTTCATATCTCAGTGCCTTGATTAATTTCTTCATGTCCTGATTTCATCCTTCCTACTTTTCCTCCATTTTCAATTCTCTTTTTTTTGGTGGCAGTTAATACCTTCTAAATGTCCCTTTGACACTTGCTTCAAAGAGACTGCAGGACTTGAGCCTTTTGAGCATCTCTAAGAATCTCTAAAAGATGCAGAAAGAAGGGAAGGAAACAGTGGTTTGTATATGTCTGTTTCCCTAATGTGAAGGAAAGGATACTAATAGTGCCTTGTTATCTGGACACTCTAAAAGATGTGCAAAGAATTGCCTGTAGATTAGGACAGCATGAAATCCAGTATTACCTGAAGTTTTGCTAATTATAAAGCAGGCAGTTCTTTAATGTTTTGGCTTTGTAAGGTAAGACTTCATTATTCTGCAATTTATTGTGTTGTTCTACTCGATTTTAAAATTACTTCCTTTTCCTCTGAATGCTATGCGTTATCTGAACAATTTATCACATCTTGTTGCAAAGCCTGCAGTAGCTTCAGTCTATTCAGTAGTAGAAACAAGGCAACAACAAAGGCATCTAAGCCATTTGCTTTAATATTACTTAGCAGTTACATTAGCTGAGCGTGAGAACTTCAATCCAATGTTATTTTCAGTAGGCTGAAAAGCAGTGCCACCTTAGCTGTTTGCTCTGCAGCCAAAGACTTGGGCATAATGTTTATTGAAATATCACCATTCAAATACCTCTGGCTGTGTACATAATGAAATCCATGTTTTTCTTTAATGAGAAACATGATCTACTGATCTACTGATCTAATGGAAACTCACAAAGTTCTGTCACAAGTATAGAAAAATATAATCAATTATGGGGATGCTTCATAGAAAATGTCATGCTACATTTAGATGTTTTTCTATTTATATTGTATATTTAGGAATATTTGACTTTTTGGTGTGTCCCAGTTTTCATAGTTCCCATAGCAAATGAGTAAATGGTGGTAAATTGTTCAGTTATCCCTTAAAAAAAATCACAATATAAGGTCCAACTTTTCATAAGTGCAATATCTGGAAAACTCTGTAAGTACAGGGTTAATTCTCGTACCTAATGACGGGGTCACAGTTCTGTGGTAATACCAAAACAACCCTAAGTGGTTGGTTCAACGCCTTTTGACTGAGCCTGTGTGGAAGTGGAGAAACCAATTTTAATTGCAGAGTTGAGGGAAACTCTGTGCAAGCTGGTTCTCACCTGCTCAAAGTCAGGCAGTTTCAGCATAAAGCACATGAAGAGCACTTGCCTCCCATCCTTTCTTGCACCTTCCCTCCCTCTTGCACATGACCTG
Source organism: Sula dactylatra (assembly GCA_013389905.1). NCBI lineage: Eukaryota > Metazoa > Chordata > Aves > Suliformes > Sulidae > Sula > Sula dactylatra. Next base: position 10,188 of record WEKW01012256.1, on the reverse strand, counting down.
AGGGGCTGTCTCTCAACTTGACCTTTCAGTTTATTTGGTATCTGCCTCATGCATCTTCTAAAGCGATGGTCATTTTATCAGCTGTGCTTTTTGAATGAAATCCTGAGTTCCTCTCCCTGTTTGAATAGATCCATAGGCTGGTAGGCTCCTCTAGGCTAGCAGGAGGCCTTGAGAGCTGTCATTCATAGGAACGAAATGTAGTGGTTTATGAAAGAGAACAACTTTGACACCACCAAGTACCCAGGGCTTGTCCAGCTATGGCGTCCTACCAAGGCTGGAGCATTTCCTGCCTTTGCAGGAGTCTGTTTCTCACCCACTGCTTTTTGTCCTTGCTCTTTTGCTGCCTCAGACTTCCTAGCTGACAACCCAGTCCTTTCTCCAAAGCCTGGAGAGGTCAAGGCCAGACTGGTTAGTCGAAACATCAAAGATATTGATATTTTTACTGCTGGTTTAGTACTAGTTTGTCTGGTCAATGACATTTTTGTGTCAAGTGGTGAGGAGGCTGACATTAATTCTTTCAGAGCCTAGCTCTGATTTTATTGCTTTGCTCAAGATGTTAGTAATAGATACCATCCTGGTATAAGGTGAGAGTTCCAACTGAGTAATATTCATGTTCAAAATGGCAGGAATAGAGTGATGGAATAAGAATTTTCCCTTTGGCTTGATATTAATTTTCTTTTCATTCTTCAGCTGATGTCATTATTTTTAGCTCTCTGTTGCTTTCTTGATAATCAGGTTAATAATTGTAACAACAGTTTCTGAAGACGTCCTGTTGCCTCAGAATGAGACTGAATAAAGCTGTGTCTGTTTTATTTCTGGTTCATGAAGAATCTGAAGTAAATCAAAACTAATTTTTTGTAGGCCAAGCAACTTTTCTGCTTCATGATTATTTTGTTTTGCTTTATGCAGAAAGACGTATTCCAAAGAAACAGGTAGGAAGAGTCTTTAACTAAACGTCCATGATGAATGAAAAAGCTTTGCAGGAATGCAGGCAATGGTTATCTTTTCTGAGTTCTGCAGTTTCAAGATTTACTAGTTTTACTTTGAGTCTCAAGGTCAAATTGAAACCTCAGCCGAATGATTATTTTGCAGAATTTTTGTCTGAGCCACACAAATAAAATTCTTTTTCTTTATTATTGTATGTCCCCATTCCTCTGTTTCTTCTTCCCAAGCTTGGAAAGACCAAGATCAGTGATATCATTCAATTGTATTAAGGAAATCCGAGTCCTCCTTTTACTGACCTTGTTAAAAAAACTCACCATCGCCAAAACACTCCATCTATTTCCATCTCATTTTTTAAAGTATAGTGTAATACATTTCTCACAAGATTTTTGATTTTGGTTGTTGTTTTGGTGTTCCCCACCAGGGCTAATTAAATGAATTCCATGCAAAGTGCATTGAAGTTCACTGAGGAAAGCTAATACTTGACAAATACAACACAGTAATCTGGAGACTGGGAGAATTGCAGACACACTCAGATGAAATGATAATAGCAAATAGACTCGGCCATCTCTTGTGGCTCAAATCAGAATATGTGCAAGGCCTAAGAGATAGTAGCAACTTGCTAATTAGCTTTCTTTAGTATCGACTGTAACTTTGAAGCAAAGTACATCCCTAGAGTCTTTACAAAGTTCTTTAACTTCCAAAAAGGCCTCTGAGGAACCAAAAGGAAGAACTTTGTATCTACAGTATATAAACACTGCTGGAACATTGAATTAAGATCCTTAACAGCAGAAATAGCATAATTCACTTTCATAGCCTTTCTTGTTACAGAGCAGTTACTCTGACTTTTCTGTGACTGCATTTTTCCTGCGTTTCCTTGTGGAGTAAAATGTCATAAAACAGAGAGGGCTCAAGCATGAGAGCAAGCAGAGGCGCAGCTCTCACCCACTCTTTGGGGAACCACTGTAGAAAGGAGAAAATAACTTGTTTCAGTGCTTGAGCCAAAGGCTATTTAGAGTAAAACCACTTAAAAAAGTGGAAAATATAGGAATATACTAAGGAAAAAACACAGATACTGTACCCCCCAACTTGAAACCAGTTCCCTGTAGTATTGAAGAAAACAAAATGCAATCCATTTCTCCTGTGATTTGCAATCTGTGATTTGCATGTTAAACCATGTGTAACTTCACTCACCTGGTTGCAAGGGAAATCCCCCATCCTGCCTTGAATATAAAATGTTACTCAACTTCATGATCTTTGTCATGGTTTTGGTTGGGTTAGAGTTAATTTTCTTCATGATAGTTAGTATGGGGCAATGTTTTGGATTTGTGTTGAAAACAGTGTTGATAATGTGGAGATGTTTGAGTTGTTGCTAAGTAGTGCTCACACTAGTCAAGGACATTGTCAGCTTCCCATGCTCCACTGGGTCCACAAGAAGCCAGGAGTGGAGGGGGCACAGCCAGGACACCTGATCCAAACTGGCCAAAGGGATATTCCACACCATATGACATCATGCTCAGTATATAAAGCTGGGGGAAGAAGAAAGAAGGGCGGGGGGATGTTTGGAGTGATGGTGTTTGTTTTCTCAAGTAACTGTTATGTGTGATGGAGCCCTGCTTTCCTGGGGATGGCTGAACACCTGCTCTGCCAATGGGAGGTAGTGAATGAATCCCTTGTTTTGCTTTGCTTGCACATGTGGCTTTTGCTTTACCTATTAAACTCTCTTTATCTCAACTGAGGAGTTTCTTCACTTTTACTCTTACGATTCTCTCCCCCATCCCACCAGGGGGGAGTGAGTGGCTGCGTGGTGCTTGATTGCTGACTGGGGCTAAACCATGACATCTTTAAGACTAATATATCACTCAGGTCCCTTTGAGTAGTAGAAAAGCATTATCTGCATGTTTAAAAGTAATGTTAGAGAAATAAAATTTATTTCTTAGTTCTTTAAAAACTGATTAATGCCACCATCACTAAACTTATTCCCCAAAATGAAACAAACTGAACCGTATATTAAATAAAACACATGATTTTTTTACATTACTTCAGTATCTAAAACCCTTCAAATAACTTAAGAAATTAAGAAAGAAACATCCCATTCATTAGCATTTCTTGACGAAAGAAAGCATTAGAAGCAAGACTAAAAATTTATTCTTCAATTGTATCTGTGTATAGGAGAAGGATTTGGTCAGTGGAAGCTGAGGTGCTGCATGATCAAATTATTTTCACCAGGTAAATTTTTGGCAGGAATATTTGATTTCATTCCTCTTTGTAGCGCTTTCTGTTGCAATGTCAGCTACACAGGTTTTGTATTTATCATGAAGTGTATGTCCTGTTGAGTCATTCAAAAGGTACTTGTTCCCTCCATGGTGTATGTCCCTATTCTGGCATCTGCAGTCTGCTGCTGAGTGGCATTGGGTGTGCTGCTTGGGCTCCGATTTCATACCTTCTCTCAGGGTGAAATATTTTACAGTACCTTATTCCTCAGAACTTCCCCTATGTGTGAATGAAGGGCATCAGAATCTGGATCTATCAAACTGAAGCATATACTGAGTCTTTGTTCAGCGTTTCAGCCCAGTGTGAGTACACAAAATTAATCCTGCTCTGTTCTCCCTGCTGAGATTCTCCATGCCTGTGTGGAGGGAGTTTGTTTATACTTTCAGGCAGATATCTGATTGCAGCTGTGACTTCTGATGCTTACATAGGTGGCAAGCAAATAAGATCACTTTGGAGTAATTGCAGAGTAGTTAATGTATCTGAATTTTTGAATAAGTCCATAGCCATCTCCTCCACCAAAGGAACATGCCTTTAAGCCTTTTCTTTGAGGTTGGAGGATGCAGGGGAGAAAATAGTGCCTAAGTCATAAGTACAGTATTTGTGACAAATCTTGAATAGCTCTAGGGTCTTGTGGTGGGTTGACCCTGACTGGACACCAGGGTCCCACCAAAGCTGCTCTATCACTCCCCTTCTTCAGCTCGACAGGTGAGAGAAAAGATATAACGAAAAGCTCATGGGTTGAGATAAGGACAGGAAAAGATCACTCAGCAATTACTGTCATGAACAAAACAGACTTGACTTGGGGAAAAAATTAATTTAATTTATTACCAATCAAATCAGAGTAGGGTAATGAGAAATAAAACCAAATCTTAACACCACCTTCCCCCCACCCCTTACTTCCTCCTGGGCTTAACCTCACTCCTGATTTTCTCTACCTCTTCCCCCTGAGCTGCACAGGGGGATGGGGAATGGGGGTTGTGGTCAGTTCATCACATGTTGTCTCTGCCATTCTTTCCTTCTCAAGGGGAGGACTCCTCACACTCTTCCCCTGCTCCAGCCTGAGGTCCCTCCCATGAGAGACAGTCTTCCATTAGCTTCTCCAACATGAGTCCTTCCCATGGGCTACAGTTCTTCATGAACCGCTCTAGCGTGGGTCCCCCACAGAGTCACAAGTCCTGCCAGCAAACCTGCTCCAGTGTGGGCTCCTCTTTCCATGGGTCCACAGGTCCTGCCAGGAGCCTGCTCCAGCATGGGCTTCCTGTGGGCTGACAGCCTCCTTTGGACACATCCACCTGCTCTGGTGTGGGGTCCTCCATGGGCTGCAGGTGGATATCTGCTCCACCATGGATCTCCATGGGCTGCAGGGGGACAGCCTGCCTCACCATGGTCTTCACCACAGGCTGCAGGGGAATCTCTGCTCCACTGCCTGGAGCACCTCCTCACCCTCCTTCGTTGACCTTAGTGTCTGCAGGGTGGTTCCTCTCACATGCTCTCACTCCTCTCTTCAGCTGCAATTACACAGGGCTTTTTCCACCCCCCCTTCTTAAATATATTAACCCAGAGGCGCTACCACCATCGCTGATGGCCTCAGCTTTGGCCAGTGGCAGGTCCATCTTGGAGCTGGCTGGCACTGGCTCTATTGGACATGGGAGAAGATTCTAGCAGCTTCTCACAGAAGCCACCCCTGTAGCCCCCCTGCTACCAAAACCTTGCCACGCAAACCCAATACAAGGTTAAAATACTGATTTTAGTGTGAAGTCCTAGATTCTTTAGGGTGTTTTTTCTTTCCTGTGGGTTTTTTGGGTGGCTTTTTTTTCATAGGGTCTGCAACATTTTCACTATGGAACCATAAATTTCATTTTTCTTGTAAACAAGTTTGCAAGAAAGCTTGCTGGTTAATAACTTTGTTGCTAAATGGCATTAATATTTTAAAACTGCTGGCTTGCTAGGAGGCTTTCCTAATCTTTTTGGTGATGAAGTGACATAAACCACTTCACTTTCCATCATTCCTAAACCGGTATTTTAACACTGAGGGCGATTGTTAAAAAATACAAAATTATAGCTTTGATTTTGCAGTCCTAGTTTTCCCACTTACTTCTTTAGTAATTAGCTACATCATTTTAGATATTCTTATACAAAGTTCTCCAGCTGCACTGACAAGGTTTCTAACAAGGTTAGGAAAAAAAGTGATCCCTTTATCAACACAAAAGCTCTTCAGATTTCGCAGCCTATCTCAGCAATCAGAAACCTGCTCAGAAATGCTGCTGCTACTGTATACAAGAAAGGTCTTTTGCCTATAAAAGGGATTCCAAAACACATGCTTCTCCAGTGTCCAAGTGAGGCATAAAGGTTAAGATGTCCATTTCCATCAAGGCTTTGTGCTGTATTAAGATGACAATCCTTACAACATTTTCCATCCTTTTAAAATGCCAGACAATCACTTCAATAACTTGTTTTTTTCTGAGCTTTCTCATTCCTCATGATCAAAAAAATTCACCTAGAGGGACTATTACATTTCTCGTATGTCTTCAATTCTTCAGAAACTAAATCACTAGAGAGCTGCCGACTAAGCTTATTTCTCACATAAAGCCCTCATTTCTGAGGTGATAAATGAAACATCGAAAGGAATTCTGGGGGTTTGCAAGGTCTGTGACATTATGCCTGTGAGCCTCTTCCTCTGCCTTAGCTGCATTCAGGTCAGAGTCAAACCAAGCCTGAAGCAAACTGCAGCGTGGACCTCCAGGCCGAGTGGAGCTGTGAAGTGTAGCAAGGGGATCTTCTTCCCAAGACGATTAAAAAATAATTTATTGGGAAATTACTTTAGGGAATGAATGAGAAGGTTATATCAGATGGCACAAAAAGCCAAAGGTACTGTACCAATTCAAAGGCTGTCAGGGACCACATACAAGTTCTTTGTTACCTTCACAGAGCTATAACTAGAAAAAGAAAGGGTGATTAGGTGATACAACTTGTATGTGCCAAAGAGAACTTGAAGCTTTTTGAGTAATTTGAAAGATTTTACTAAATTAACTAATGAGCTTCACTCCAGAAGCACTCAGTGCAGTCCAGTCTAGTGATCCAGTGCACTAGAGCTAGAATTATGAAAGACCTCACACATAGTTTGGGCAGAAGATTTGGGCACAGATGAACTCCTCCTGGGCCATGTCACTTGCTGAGGTAATGTGGCCCATGTTTACTGTGGAAAAATTTGATACAAACTGGCTAGGTGGGTTCAAATAAGAGCAGATCTGTTTGGACAGTGGTTTGGAGGAGACTGTTTTTCTATCTGGGATTTCAAAATTTGTTTGGGAATGATTTTAGACAGGTCTGGTTGCTACAGTTGCAGGGGGCTTTGTGTAAGTTGCCTTGTCCAGTGCTTTGATGCTCCAGAGAACTCCCTCTGGAGAGTTGTTAGGATCAGACCATGCTCCTTTTCCACCTTTCCTTACTGAGGAACATCAGGGTAGAGAGGCACACTGTTTGCCTCCTGCCATCACAACCTTACTGTATGTATGACCACCTCTGCCCTGTGAGGAGACAAACAGAAGGGCAACCATGGAGAGTCAGGCTACTCTAATATCAGGATTTTAGCCTGAATCTTCATAAAGTCTTAGGCCCGTAATTTGCTTTTGAAATAGCTGACCTTATAATTCAGCCTCTTAAGCTGCAGGTGCCACAGCAACAATGCCAGTATACCAACACCAACAAATAAATGAAGGCAGAATAATGGAGCCCAGCTTTATTATGCTGATTAGAAGATGGCTTCTGAGTTTTGCTCCTGGTGCCAAGAGCGAATTTCCCTGCATCTGAACAAATTACAAAACTATTCAGTACTGATTTTCTCTTCTCTTTTTTCTTCCCACAGATAGGAGAAGGCACACAGTGCAGAAGAAAATGTGAGCTTTTCACTTTCGTGTTGCATAAGCCAGCTGTTAGGGCAATCAGTCATGGGTCTGAGCCTCAGAGAAGGACCATATCAAGTGAAAAGGATTATTTCCAGGAGAAGCGAGGGTAATGATATTTTTGAAGGCTTAATCCAACACATTTGAGGGAAGGGAGTTCAGAAAAGACTTTTTAGATGAGTGAGAAATGGAAAAAAAAATCTGGAGTACCTTAGAGATTGCACCTAATCTTTGTGAAGTGAGGTTTTGAGAGCTTTTCCTTGGAGGTTTAAAAAGAGGCTCAGCAGAAAAGAAGCCATTGCATTCTGTACTTCTGTGACAGGATACGGATAATGAACCAGATAAGGACATATATAGCCATTAGAAATACAAATGCAGAAGGATTTAGAGGTACACACCATTTTTTTTGAGAGATGATGTATTTCACCACTTTGAATAATGCTCATTGCCTTTTCTGTCCTTCGCTGACATTTAATATACTTCGTTACGACAGGAAAAACAGATGTATGCTACAGCTTGATCAGCCTATGTCATCTTCAGACATTTTCAGACAGTTTTTACATTTGTTACTGTAATACTTTGTCACCTAAGTAAAACAATGAAACTCTCATTCTGTCTGTACCATGTCCAGAAGTAGGGATGGTTTCAGCCCCCAAAAATAACAGTTAAGCATCTTATTTTTGCCCAAAGCATTTACTAAGAAAAAAAAATATTTTTAAGATATCCTTACAGTTGTTTTTCCAACCTTGTCTATTCACTCACAGTTTTGCCTTTATTGCAGATACCAATTGAAATCAGTCCTATCTTACAGCATACCTGAACAGAATACATAATTCAATAACTTTTCTCAAATCCTTGTGTCTTTGATTTGAGTACTCAATCTAATGTAATGCAATTAAACCGTGATTGAGAGCATGACTGGAAGTGAGTGCCAGTGTGTTTATCGCTCACAAGGTGGCTTGGCCAAACTAAAGTTTGAGGTTTAACACCAAAATGTATGCAACAGAAGTACTATTAATGTAACTTTCATAATGTCACCTCTACGAAAAGTAAAGGAAGTTTTGCCTTCAGAACAGAGGGATGACAAGTAGAGGCCACTGTTAGCTATGAACGGCCTGGGTTTTCATCCTCCATTCAAATGCTGTAGGTCACCTAAGACTTTAAAGAAACACTCAAATCAGTTATCTGAGCTTCAGATTCTGTACTGCCTGAATCACATGCCATTTATTATGAAGTTTTTTACCAGTGGAATGGCGTATCATTTTTCTTTGTCATATTACTAGAAAGAAATAATTTTCTTTAGATTAGCTATCAAGTTTACTTCATTTGGTTACAATACTTCTCACAAATGTTTCCATTATTTCAAATGTGAGCATGCCCCATGGAATCACTGCCTACTGCAGCAAACAAAGCTACTGTTGTGATTAGATCAGTGACAGATCTGTGTTGAAATGCTGCATACTTTCACCACTGCAGTTTTAATGGAGATACCAAGTAGTGGAAAGTAAGAACCTAGCAATTGAAAGAATGCAATCTGGGAAGGATTTTTGAAGAGCTGGGACTAAGTTCTCATCTACAATGAAACCGTACGTCGGGCACTTGAAGGTAACACATGTGAGGAAGGTAACTCTTAAATCAGCTCTTAGATATTCCTGAAAGAATCAATTACGGCAAACTAAGGGTTGCTCTTGGTTACATCAGTAGTAGGACTCTCAGAAACAAGGATCAAGAGAAGACTGGATTTACTCTTTCTCACCATGTTTTATTTTTCTCTTCAAACACAGAAAAGAAAAATACAATAAAAAGGGGAAGACAGACAGATATTGAAGATGTGCAAAACCAAGCAATCTGTTAGATTTCAAGTTAGTCTAGTGTTCAATTATGGCTGCTTTAAGATCCTTAAATGCTTAATGGTCCTTATGTCCTTAAAAGGTGCAAAGATAGTGGAAATGGACTTGAAGCAAATCATGCTTAAGATGCTTGTAATAATAGCTTTTGGTGTAACAGAACTTGACACAGAACTTGACAATTATTTTGTAGAAATATCTGGAATTCAGAATTTTATACCTCAAAGGTTTCTTACTTAGTTTTAATACAGAAAATTAATTTTGTCTTGTACTTTAGGTAAATGCCATAGCCAGGTTTAGATTTGTGGCAAGATATAATTACCTTAACAATCCATATTCCTTATATTCGATACAAATTATTCAGCCTTTCAGGAGCATTTTCAATGCAAAACAATTTCACCTGAGTATGGAAAGAAAATATTTTTCTTGTAAAATGCCTTTTAATTTTACTTGTTTATCCATGTCAAATAGAGCCCCAAGTTAACATAATTAGTATAATGCAGTTGTAACAAAATGTTGTTTCACACAATGTAACAAATTTGTGATTTATTTTTATTGGTATTTCTTCCGGGTTTCAATATAGTTCTCATGACATAAATCTTCTAATTGACTTAAATGTGAGTTGGAATCATTAGGGCACTGGGGGCTCTTACTTGACACTTTCTGTTTAAAGGAAACATATGGCTTTACACTTAAACACAAGTTTAAAACTTTAACATCCATATTCTCTTTTTATTGCTCTCTTCTTCAGTTATCATTTAGACAAATCACATTGTTTGTCAGATTCCCCTTAAGATCAAAGAGCAGCTGCAAATAGCACAAACACAAGATTCACTTTGCAGGAAGAATGTAGCATAAAGATAATAAAAGGCTTTTAATTTGTCTTTGATGGGACTAGCTTATTCAATCCTGTTTTATCTGTGAGCTTTACTCTCATCCCAGCTGCCTTTTTTTGCTTTTGAGGAGATGTTGCAGTGACAGAATCTGCTAAATCTTCTCTCTCTTGCCCACAGGTTTCAAGAATCCTGTGGGCAATATTCTGCATTGCCCTTCAGCAAACAATGGGGGAGTTTTGGAAGTCTTTTGCTATTCATTCCTATAGAAGAACAAATAACACTCAGTGGAGTTAATAAGTGTCTTGATATTTGGTTACAAAGAATTGAAATTTAGACTAAAAATCTTAAAAACAGCTCCTATAGTGAATTCAGTTTTTACCGGTAATG